>JAJIYU010013951.1:0-13544 GCA_030144865.1 Tinospora cordifolia
TATTGCTTACTTTGGTTTTAATGATTCCAATCATTCTGATATCGTCCCATCACATGAGGTTTGCAAAGATGGCTTAACAGCGGTTGGGCGAACTCGTCTTGGTGAGAGAGTCTCGTCAGGCCGCTGTGCCGGTCGGGCTGCCTTTGACTCTGGGAAGGGGTCCCGATAGTCTTAAAGAAGCGAAGAATGGAAGAAGGTTGTCATATCTTGCATCATAGTTTTTCAAGGACAATGTGTAATACCATTTTTGATATTTCAGATTTGTATCATTTGAACATGATTACGGTTCATTTATAACAATCTCAACTATTTTTCATTTGAATTTTGTCATTTTATTTTGTATTCTGGGATAGATTGTTTTATTTTTGAATCATCTATGAATAATGTTATTCATATGTAAACTTTATTATACCGATTTTATTCGAAAATAATACAAGTAATCAATTTTGAAGCACTAATCTCAGTTTTATACACACATTATTATTAAGTTAAACGTATTTTATTCATTTTATATACACGCATTATCCACATGGTACACCTATGTTATACCATTATTTACGTATTATTCACACAATTGAACGATTAAATATTATACATGCATTATTCATATAGTATACTTCGATTATACCACTATTCATTCATTATTCATAAGGCACATTAACCAAACAAATAATATTTATACCTGCATTATTCGGTCATGATACCTACATTATTCCACAATTCAAGAATTATTCTCGGTTGGTTTGTTATACATACATTATTCTACTATTATTTGGGCGTTATGAATTTGTTATTGATTTGATTATTCATGCTTTATTCATATGTTATACTTACGTTATACGTATATTTACGCATCATTTAGGCAATTGAAAGGTGTTTTTTTTATACACATATTATTCACATGGTATACCTAGGTTATACTATTAATTATTTACGCATTTTTTGTAAGGTATATTGACCAATAGAACAATTTTTATACATGCATTATCATTATCGCTATATGTTTATACACTTATTATTCGATTTTACCACATTACATGGGTTATATACAATTATTTATGCATTATTCGATTGTTATCGATAGATTTTTATACGGGCATTATTCAATCTTTATCTCTACATTATACAACATTTCACGGGTTATTTATACTATTATTCATGTTTTATTCGATCGTTATCGCTAGATTTTTATATACACATTATTCAATATTTATCTCTACATTATACTACATTTTACAGGTTAATATATACCATCATTCATGAATTAATTATTTGATTGTTATCACTAGATTTTTATACATGTATTATTCAATATTTATCCCTACATTATACTACATTTCACGTGTTATATATACATATATATTATTTACGCATTATTTTACCGTTATACCTATATTATATCTACATTTTTATACGTGTATTATTCTAGCGTTATACCTACATTATATCACTATTCACAGGTTAAACCATTATTCACGCATTATTCTATCGTTATCCCTAGATCTTTGTACACACATTATTCAATCGTTATGCCTACATTATACCACCATTCACGGGTTATACCATTATTCACGCATTAGTGGTATTATATAGGTATAACATATGAATAGTGTATATATATAACGTAATACGTTTACAACGGTCAAATAAAACGTTGTTATAGACGGCTATAGACAACGTTCACGAATAAATGTTGTAATAACTTATGTTCTTTTAATAATAGTCGACTAACGAATGTTGTCAAAGGTGTCATTCGATAACGAGCAACTACGATTGTTGTAATAACATAGAACAACGTTCGTGTGCTCGTTGTTATGGCCTTTTCAACAACGTTCCCAAGGTGAACGTTGTTGTACACATTTTACATAAGCGATTTTATAACAAACATTTTATGAACATTGTTGTATGTCTTCTATTAGAACGATCTTTGATGCACGTTGTTGAATTGACATTGTTGTATCATCAATTTCTTGTAGTGATTGTTGGATATAAATGGGTTTTTAGAACCTAGTTCAATTCAGATGGCACAGTTAACTAATATAAGGCTAGATTGGTAGCAAAGAAATTTCATCGAATTCTTGGGATGGACAAGTTTGATACATGTAATCCAATGATTAAGGCTTCGACTATCAATGTTATTGTCTCTCTAATTATTTCACAAGGTTAGGATATAAAATAAGTTAATATTGGCAACAATTTCATCAATGGAGATCTTGAGGAAAAGGTGTATATGCATCAACTTGAAGGTTTTATCAACAATTCAAATCCATCATTGGTGTGGCAACTTCACAAAACCTTGTATGGCTTAAAACATGCTCCTTGTGCCTAGTACAATAAGCCCAAATCAGCTTTACTTAGCTAGGATTTTGTGAGCTCCAAATCTGATATATCTCTATGTAACACCTTAGTTCTCGGTCCTTCATTTCTGTCACATCTGTCACGCATGAGAGATATGCCATTAAATGTCGGTACATATATCGTCTACCGAGAATTGGGACGTTACTTTTCTCATATTCAATTCTTATTAAATAAAAATTGGACATACCAGAACTCATATACAGAAATAATCAAACTCTTGGACTTACCTAGGAGTAACACATGGAAAGCACACATCGATCATCAATAGTTAAATCATTAACTTCTACATTTGAATTTAAATAAACGTGGAAGAAGTCTCCTACTGAAATATCCAAACATGGCCTATGTGGCTGGAGTCTAAACCATAAAGACAATTAATAATTTAAAACTAGTCCGGAGGTCCACACACTGAGTTTAAACTAACTACCCAACAAAAAAAAATCTAATAAATTCCTCAACACCGAGGTTTGTAGCTCCTATAGTACTTTGTTGTACTATCAACATGAACTGCCTCAAGGGACACCTAAAATGAAGATGTGGGTTGAACTCAAGAGCCCAGTGGATCATACACAATACATTGATAGCATTATTTAAATCGAACACAGAACATGGAATCACTTATCAAACATTAGGCATTTTCAAACATTTAATTGTTCATCAGTTGTTAATTGGACTGAAGGATCTAGCCCTGGTGTTCTCTAATTGTTATCATGTCGGAGAAGACAAGAAAAATGCACTATATGTCAGGTTTCAATAGGACATGGGCACACAACCTAACTCAAGAACTAGTGTCACATCCATGGCTCCATCACCAAAGAACTAGGGTCACACCCATAGTCCTGTCATCAGGAATTAGGGGCAAACCCATCATTCCTTATAGCGAGAACACCCATAGTAATCCCCCATGGACCACTGCGACAGTATGTGGTTCCATACTTAATGTATCCTTGCATGTGTATCACCAACCATTTCATAACAAGCATGATTATCAATTTATCATGTATAATGCATCAGTATTCAATAATGTAATCACTCTAGTCATCTCATTAACACATAAATAACACAATAATCATCTCATGTGATAAAGCATTGTAAACACGGTACATGGATATATAACTTATGTTATTCTAGCATTCATGCATTCACGTCATTCACAAATTATATAAACAACATCTTAGCATGCTTCTATGCATTCAAAAAGTGTAAACACACCACATGTTCAGTATTAAAATTCAAATAATACTAGGGAACAACGTAATCACTTCCACCTTGGTATCTCCTTCCCTTATGCTTTTGCTCTTCATCGCACATGTTTTACAACTTTAATCTATACGATTTTAAATATTTAGATAATGTGAGTCTCAAACATTCATAACATGTTCAAAATCAGGGATTCATGTCTTTTACCAAGATATTTCACAGTGCGCACAAAGTTGGAATGAAAAACGAAAGAAAAACGGGGTGCATGCGAAGCATTACCACGAGCACTAGAATCGGCGACATGTGTTACCGTGGTAACCAAAGGGGGTTGTGCATGCAACTCTTTCATGTACATTGTCTCGCTCGTGCTTTTCCCATGTGTTTAATACTCAAATACATGCACATTAAGCTTAAAACACACTTCAAACTAAAAGAAGTCTTTATACCTTAGGGTTCTTCCTCTTCGTTTCTCACCAAAACAAAGTCTGGCAACCCTCAAATCACTTAGGCTTCAAAGAAAAACGTGGTTACACTTAGGAAAATGATTTACAATGTTAAGAACTCAAGATTTCAAGTGGGTTTCATGATTTTACCTGAGTACAAGACATTTGGAACAACACCCCCACAAATCTTCTTCTTGGTGGAGCTTCTTCTTCACAGATCTAAGCTCACAAACTAGTAGAGAGGGGTTTGAATGAATAGAAATCAATTTAGAATAGTAGGAAAGGGAAGAAAATTTGATTATTGGTTACTAGTATCAGTTCTTGGGAGTAGGTGTGCGATTGTAGGGTTACAATGACGATTAGAGTTTTTTGGCACACTATTTATACATATATAATTCACGTATTACAGCGATAACTCAAAACATTACTGCGGTAACCAAAACCCCAATCTTCTACTTTCTAGTTGAATTACCGTGGTAATCACAAGAATGACCAAGGTAACTAGAACGTTGTTACATTCTGGGTTTGAGTCAAATTTCCTGCGATAATTCTATGAATTGCCACGACAACCAGTGGATGGTTACAATGAGAAATTTTGTACTTTGCTCTAGTTTACCGATTCTTTTGTACATTAATTAAACATCTCTTAAACTAGGTTTTGACAAATTTTTTAGGGTTTATTGTGCTTGAATTATTTATATTTAAATTAACTAAGACTCTATAAAATTTTTGGGGTATTACAACCTACCCCTTTTAAAAGAATTTCGTCCTCGAAATCTAAATGAGTGAGTTACTTGCATGATGTTGTTATCTCAGACGTCTTTTGTGAAGAGATCTGAGTACTTTGTCCACATCTCACTTTCTAACTCCAAGGTCGCCTCTTCTAGATCATGATGTCTCCATAGTACCTTGACCAAATGAATTTCCTTAGTCCTGAGACACTGCACCTTTCGATCCAATATCCTGATTGTTGATTCCTTGTAAGTTGCATCATCCCTGATATCAATCTCCTCCCAATGTACGATGTGTGAGGGGTCTTGTTTGTATTTTTGCAACATCGATACATGGAATACATTATGGATCGAGGACATTCTATTAAGCAATTCCAATTCATAGGCACATTCACCAACCCATCTAAGTATCTCGAATGGACTGATGAACCTAAGTGAGAGCTTCCCTTTAATTCCAAAACGCTTGATCCCTTTTTGAGGGTTGATCCTCAGAAAAACTCTATTGCCTGGTTTAAATTCTAAAAGTCTTCTTCTTTTGTTTACATTGTTTTTTTTTTTTTTTTTGCTCACTTTGAGTTGTAGTTAATGTCTTTTGGATCTGTTTTACTTGTTCATTCATCTCTTGCACTAGGTTAGGCCCTATGAGTACATGGCCCTCAAAGTCTACCCAACATGATGAGAGCGACAGGGTCAACCGTAGAACACTTCATATAGAGCCATTCATATATTTGCCTGATAACTGTTATTATAGGTGAACTTTGCCAAATGTAAGTACTTGCTCCAATTGCCCTTGAAGTCAAAGACACAAGCTTTCAACATATCTTCTAGTATCTGTATCACCCTCTCAGACTATCCATCAATCTAAGGATGGAATGTAGTACTCACGGTGAGTCTACTACCTAGTTCCTTCTGTAGGCTCTGCCAGAACTGAGATGTAAATCTGGAATCTCTGTCCGACACAATAGTCTTAGGTACATCGTGTAGCCTTACTATCTCCTTAACATATAACCCTCCAAGCTTTCCAACTGAATCTGTAGATCGTATGGGAAAGAAGTGAGCTACACTTGTCAAGCGATCTACAATTACCCATACGGTGTCTTCTCCCTTCTGATTCTTAGGCAAGCCACTAACAAAATCCATTGCTATTTTGTCCCACTTCCACTCAGGACCTGAAAGTGGTTGCAACATCCCTAAGGGTCTTCTATGCTCTGCTTTCACCTGCTGACATGTCAAACACTTAGAGACATACTTGGTAATGTCCCTCTTCATACCTCTCCACCAATACACTTTCTTGAGATTCTGGTACATCTTACCTCCTCCTGGATGCATAGCGTATTTGGTCTGATGAACCTCATCCAAGATGGTTCTTTTGCTTTGCCCACTCTCAAGAATATCGACTCTATCTCCAAGTCTGAGAATGCCATCTACATCAATTCTGAAGTCTGTGTGCTTTCCTAAATTGCACCCTCAGTCAGATCATTAATCCATTTATGCCCTTTTTGCTCATCTCTTATCTGATGTAAGAGATCTAGTTAGCAAGTCTTTGCATATAGATAAACTTGGTCCCTGTTTGAAGTTATACTCAAGTTATAGTTACTGATCAACTGATACATTTCACCCTTTTCTTCATCCTTCTTACTAAATTTTCTGCTAAGTGCATCGGGCACCACGTTGACCTTCCCAGGATGATAGTGCAGCTGAAAGTAATAATCTTTTAGGAATTCTATCCACCTCCGCTATCGAAGGTTCAATTCCTTTATACCCAGGATCTTATGATCAGATAATAAATCTAAACTCTCCCCGTAGAGATAATGTCTTAAGATCTTTAATGCAAAAACAATTGCTGCTGACTCTAGATCATGTGTGGAGTATATTTGTTCATGGATCTTCAACTCACTTGAAACATAAGCTATTACCTTCTCGTCTTGCATCAATACAGCACCCAATCCATTTTGTTAAGCATCAGTATATAGGACATGCTTTACATCGTGAGTACGTGTGACTAAGATAGGTGTTGAAGTTAACGTCTTCTTCAATTCTTGGAATGATTGTTTGCACTTATCATCCCAAACAAATTTCTCTCCCTTTCTGGTTAACTTGGTCATTGGTCCAACCAACTTCGATAAGTCTTGGATAAACTTGTGTAATATCTAGCCAAACCTAAGAAGCTTTTGATTTTTGTCACAGTCTTAGGCTGCCTCCAATGAGATAGCGTTTCTACTTTCTCTGGGTCTACGAATATTCTTTCAATTGAGATGACATAATCAAGGAACTTAACCTTCTTCATAGCATAGAGTTCATTCCTTCTCAACATCTCTAAGACAATCCTCAGATGCTCCCTATGTTCTTCCTCTGATCTAGAGTATATCAGAATGTCATCAACAAATACTACAATGAATTGATCCAAATATTGTTTGAAGACTCTATTAATCAAATCCATAAATGCAGTCGGTGCATTGGTCAAACCAAACGACATTACCGTGAACTCGAAATACCCATATTGAGTTCTAAAGGTTGTCTTATATATATCAGACTCTCGGATCCTCAACTGATGATATCCAGACCTTAGATCAATCTTGGAGAAATGAGTGGCTCCCCTCAACTGATCAAACATGTCATCTATCCGAGGTAATGGATACTTGTTCTTTATCGTCACTTGGTTTAACTTCCGATAGTCAACACAAAGTCTCATAGATCTATCTTTTTCTTCACAAACAGAATTGGAACTCTCCATGGTGACTCGCTAGGTTTGATAAATCCCTTTTCATGGAGCTCATCTAGTTGTGTCTTCAACTCGATCGGTTCCACCGGTGCCATTCTATAAGGCGGAATAGCTATGAGGTCAGTATTAGGATGTAACTCAATCTTGAACTCTACCTGTCTGTGTGGTGGTAGTCTAGGTAAGTCATTTGGGAATATATCTGCATATTCCTATACTACAAATATCTCATGTATTTTTCTAGGTTTTTCAACATCCTCTTCTAACAACTGTTAGAAGTCCTCTTTTTTTTTTAAACAATGCAGCATAGCTACCATAGGACTCCTTGACAATCTTTGCATATCCCCATTTATTCTAAGTACGTCTCCAGAAAGGAATGTCACAGTCACCCTCCACTTCTGACAATATATCTTGACTTGATATAAGGTCAGCCAATCCATACACAATATGACATCATACCTATGAAAAGGAAGCGTACATCGATTAGCTGAAATCAGCTTATTTCCAAATTTAAGGTCACATTTACAATATCTCATAGAGTTCACTATGTCTCCTATAGGTGTAGCTACGTGTAATGTCACAGGCAATGAGTTTGTCACCAATTGTAATCCATTTTCCAAACATTCAAAAATAAAGGATTAGTAGCACCAAAGTAGACTTTCACAGTAACATTAAACAAAAGAAAAGTACCTTCCAATGCCAGTGCATAATCAGCCTGGGCATCCTTAGCATTTAAAACTAAATAATGTAGGTATAACAAACAAATAATTCATGTATAATGTGTGTGAATAGCAGTATAATTTGACTAAATAATGCTCGCATTATTCAGTCATAAATAAAGTACACACACACACATACACACATATATATATACTTTATTTATGACTGAATAATGCGGGTATAACAAACGAATAATTCATGTATAACGCAAGTAAATAACTGTATAATATGAGAATAATTTTATAGGTATGCGGGTATAAAGATTGTTTGGTCGCTTGATGCGAAAGTTCGAAAATGACATGTGAATAATGAGCGAATATATATATGTATGTATATATATTTGTTTGTCACATTATTTATATCTATAAACAATTATATATATAATTGTTATACATACAATTATTTGTATATAAAAACAATTATTTAAGTAATTGTATGTATAAATAAATATATATATATATATATATATATTAGTAGTGGGATAATGTTAAAACAACAATCGAATAATAAAAGTATAAAATTGTTGTTCTTCTATTTTTGCTTGTTGTTCCTCTATTTCTGTTGTGTCCATTATATAAATAATTATATATATATATATATATATTTCGTATAAAATAGTAAATATATATAAAATAGCAAACTGAAGTAAAAAAGGAAGTAATAGTTTAGACATGCCCTTATTAAAAGTAGTTTGTAAAAATAACCAATTCGTGTTGCATATATGGATAAAAAAATAAAAACTGAAAATAATTTTAAAATATAAAATATAAATTATGATTATTAAAATTAAAAATTAAACATATTGAAATTTATAAATATTAAAACTGTATAAAGAATTTTAGATTAAGTTAACACTAAATTGTTAAAAGTACTAAATTATTAATTTTTAATGATAAAGCTAAATTTTAATAAATAAATGGACTAAAGTCAAAAAATCAAATTTATATCTAAATTCGCTTTAATATAAAAGGTATTTATTATATATAGCATAGATAAATATATTAAATGTATTGAAAGAGTGTTCTTATATTTTTTTTACTTATTTTGAATTGTTTACTTTATTGAAATAAAAATATTAATTATGTCATAATGTCATTATTAACTGTAAAGTTATTATTGTTAAAGGTTATTATTTTTGCAATTTATGAAATAACAGTGTTATTACATAAAAGCATTGAATTTGAATCTCTTAAATTATATATTATTAAGTTATTTGAGAAAATTTAACAAAACATTTGTGAGAAATATTTTCTCACCATAAAAGATTAAAAGATGATGATATAATGATACAACGTAATAAACAAGATCATTTGGCATTATTATAGAAAAAAAGAATCTTTGCATTTATTTTAATAAAATAAGGTAGAATACATTTAAAATGTGGAATTCTTACATAATTTCACTAACTATGCAAAAAGAATAATAATAATAATAATAATAATAAACCATATATTATTATTATGGTTAATAATGAGTTGCGTTATATCATTATTCATGCATTATCCATCGCTTGCTATTTTGTACCAACATTCTACCATTACTCGCATTATTTCATAATTATTCATATGTTCTACATACGTTAGACCGAATTTTATTCACATATTGTCCCTGTATTATTCACATGTTATCCCAGCATTTTTTACCAACACCACCGAATATATTTTATACATGTATTATTCAGTTATTATTCTTGTATTATACCATTATTGATGCATTATCCATCTGTTGGTATGTTATACCTCTACCATTACTAACATTATTTCATAATTATTCATATGTTATATATGCATACGTTATACCTCATTTTTATATCAACAATCGAATAATTTGTATACTCGCATTATTCAGATATTATTCTTACATTATACCATTACTCGCATTATTTCATGATTATTCATATGTTATACATATGTTATACCGAATTTTATTCATATGTTATCCCTGCATTTTTTTACTAAAACAACCGAACAATTTTATTCGCATGTTATCCCTGTATTATTCAATTATTATTCGTGCATTATATTATTATTGACGTATTATCCATTGGTTGGTATGTTATACCTCTACCATTACTTGCATTATTCCATAATTATTCATATGTTATGCATACGTTATACTGCATTTTATTCACATGTTAACCCCGCATTTTTGTATTGACAATTGAACAATTGTTATACTCGCATTATTCACACATTATTCTCACATTATACTACAAAAAAAATATAAAAAGAAAAAAAAAACAAATTCCCGCCCTAAAAAATAAAATTACGTGGGAATACTCATCTTCTTCAGAGTCACTGTTGTTTGATTATCTTCTTTGTGTGTTTAAGTCTTTCGATTTTCACTGCTCATCTTTCTTCTGTTAATCTTCTATTTGTTCTTCTTTGGGTATTTGGGAACGAAATATCTGCTTCTGCATTTAGGGACAAAATCTCCACTTGTAACAATTGTTATTCTTCTTTGTGTATTTCAGTTAATCGATCTTCTTTGTTTGTTTTGCTTCTGGTAATCTTCATTTGTTGTTGTTGTTCTTCTTTGTGTATTTAAGAACGAAATATATGCTACTGCATTTGGAAATGAAATCTCTACTTGTAACGGTTGGTCTTTTTCTTTATGCATTTCAATCCATCGATCTTTTTTATTTGTCTTTATTCTGTTAATCTTCATTCGTTGTCTGCAGAATCGCTGCAGAATTAACACAATCATCTGCTTGTAACTATTGTTGTTCTTCTTTGGGCATTTGGGAACGAAATCTCTGGTTGTGTTGGGTACAAAATCTCTACTTGTGGGTTTGGTAACTGTTGTTGTTCTTTTGTCATTAGCATTATTATTATTATTATTATTATTATTATTATTATTATTTAATTTTGTTAGTTGTTCTTATTGTTGTTCTTGAATTTCTGTTTGAGTTTCTATGCTTGGATTGTGTATTAAATCTTACTTTTTAAATATGTGGTAGTTATTTATTGCATTTAAAGTAATTAATTATTTGCTTTTCATTTTGTATCAACAAGCATATTATATATTCTATAGCCACTATGACAAAAAAGAAGACTTTAGAAGCTGGTGAAGTAAGTATTTTATTTTCAGTGATATCCATAACGATGCATTTTTGGTCAAGTTATATGAATATTATAAGACAAATAATTCTATATATATGAATGCACTTTTTTTCAAGTCCTCTAAACAAGCTGAGAAGAAGGCAAAGAAGCAATGGACAACCATGTTTGCTGCAATAAATCATTTTGAGAATAAAGATATGTGACTGTCTAATGAGGACTCCAATTCACCAAGATCATCACCTAAAACAGAAAGTAGTACAAAATCAATAGAGAATGACAGCACAACAACAAAGAAACATGGACCCACTAGGATGGGTTTGGTTTTGGGACATGCTTCTAGAATGGAAGTTGAGTTCAATGAAAGAGGGTAGCCAGTGTCAACCAATTCTGAGAAGCTATCATCTTACATTGGTGTAATTGTACAAGAGCACGTGTGTATAGTAATTAAAGATTGGCATCATGTGGCTCCAGAAATGAAAGAACAACTTTAGAGGTTAATTGAGGTATGTGTATAATTGAATTATTTATTCATAAGAGATTTTCATAATTTATTTGTAAAAATTTTTTAATTTATCCTTTTTTCATGCATATCAGACAAGATTTGTAGTTGACAAGTCTAACAAGGCTATGATATTGCAAAAGATGGGACACAGCTAGAGGCAATACAAGTCCAAAGTTTTTACAGCAATTAGAGAAACAATGAAAAAAAAGATGGAAACTTTGTAGAAAAATATCTTAAGCCTAGCAATGTGATGTCTCTTACAGAGTGGAATACTTTTGTTGAAAAAAGATTATCCAAAGAGTTTCAGGTTTGTTGTGTGTTTCTTATATACTTTAAATTTGAATCATCACTTCTTTTTTATTATTATTAATATATTCATTTTATTAGGCAAAAAACAAAATAGTTTAGTGAAATGAGGACTAGTCAAAAGCTATTGCACACAATGAGTAGGAAGGACTATACTCATTTGGAACATGAATTGGTAATGGTCTTGGCACGTACTTCATTTTATTTTTTCTCTTTATATTTTTACATAAGCATATATGTTGTAAATGTTACTATTTTCTATATTTTAAAAGGACGCCAATGAAAATTCAGATTCAGTTGCAAGAGTAGATGTATGGACAAAGGGTCATTTGAGAAAGAATGGTGAGCCTTTAAATGAAGCAATTCAAGAAGCAGTTGTAAGTAAATCATTAAAACAAATGATATGTAGTTATATATATTGAAATTATATGACAATAGAAAGTTATCAAGTTAATTTACTTGTTTTTACGTGAATGCAGGAAAAGATTAATGACATTAGTCAATGTACCACCAATTCAGTTGAGAGAGATAACTTAAAAGATGATGTTATTACTAAAGTATTGGGACCTGAGCGTCGTGGGAGAGTGTTAGTTGCATAATAAACTACTATTAGCTAGGTAAAATGATGCATTTTATAGGAAATAAGAGAAAATATAAGTAGAGAATTGCATAATTAGCAATAGTTGCATATAGTTAGATATTACATTGTTTAATAACTTTTAAGCATTGTTTTGATGATTTTGATATGTTTCTATGAGAAAATAATGTCTGGGAAAGGAGTTTGCATGTATTACAGGATATAGGTTGATATATACAAGGAATGCATCAAAAGAAGGCATAAAAGAGATGAAAATTAAGAGCAAAGACCAGAAGACCGCACTGGTGACTGCAAGGCTACAGGTTGATATATACAGGTACAACAAATTGAAGATTGCAGTCAGAACAGAAGAGCAAACCAGTGAATACCACACTGGTGACTGCGGTCCACAGATTGAAGACCGCGGTAACCAGAACGTGGTTGGCACGAAGTTTTCATAGACTGCGGTGGACATAATGCAAGAAATCTGGGGTTTTTGACATCAAATTCATGGACCACGGTCACTCGATTGTATAGCGAGATTTTCATACTTTTTTAGGGTTTTCTTTAGTGAAAAAACTATAAATAGGTCATTGTAGTAGGGTTTTTTTAAAAAAAAGAGGAGGATCTATTTTTGAGAACGAAATATCTAGAGAAAAACGGCTGACAAAGGAGAAAAGAGATAAGACGGAGGAAAATTGAAGATTAAGGTCCAAGAGTTGAGTATGTTTATTTATGATCTAAATTCTTTGATGTGTGAACTCTTAATCATGTCAAGCTAGGTTTATTTTAAGTCTAAGATGTAAATCTGGATGGTAGAATCCTGATATTCTTATTTTGATTAATCTATTTCTGAGGTTTTGTTTTATAATTTGGATTCTTAATGTTTTTTTTTTACTGGCCATAAAAGGAATGATTATAGAATG
>JAJIYU010013952.1:0-13529 GCA_030144865.1 Tinospora cordifolia
GAATAACATTATTCATAGATGAGTCAAAAATAAAACAATCTGCCCCAGAAGACAAAATAAAATGACAAAATTCAAATGAAAAATAGTTGAGATTGTTATAAATGAACCATAGTCGTGTTTAAATTGCACATATCTGAAATATCAAAAATGGTGTTACACATTGTCCTTGAAAAACTGTGATGCAAGATATGACAGCCTAACTTCTTCCATTCTTCATTTCTTTAAGACCCACTATGATTGGATCCTACTGTCAACATTGAATCGACCTGATCTTTCATCGTCACTCTTGGTGCCTTCATTCTGCTTCATTCTATCACGCAAGTACAGATTAAGAGTCACCCTTTTTCTGTAGCTCAGCACATCAAAATCATGTGAAATTTCCTTTTCGGTGGCAAATCATTCAGCAAAATAAAACATGAACATTCTACAATCACACTCATCTTGCTCTGGTAGATTATCAATCACTTGCACCTTGAATGGCTCTTTCCCAGGTCTATCATTTTAGTCAACTTTCGATTCATAAAATTCAATCATCTCGAGATAAAGAGGAAGAATGGTGGGATAAGCTTGAACTGCCTCCATTGATGCAACATCAACAGTAGCAGTACATAGGGACTTGTAAACATATATGTAACCCTCGTGAATGCTGATGCAACCTAGTATCCATTGGAACGCAGCCACAACATTAATAGGGAAAATGATGTAGTCAACATCAGACCACAGAGTGTTGCAGTATATGTAGTGCCCTAGCATATATTCCATAATTACCATCTCATCTCCTAACACAGATGCATCTTTCTCTTTTTTGAATTTACCATAAACAGACTGCAACTTTTGATCAAAAAAGTTGTCTGTCATTGTACACTTCATCTTAATCGATTCGTCATACTTACTTTTCTTGCGCAAGTAATAGAACATCATATCTACATGTTGCCAATACAAAATTTCTAAATTACAATAAAAGATTTGGGCCATGAATAAAAATTGTATAAACATGAAACATTCAAAACATAATAAGTATGTTATTTGTATAACATCTCATTATACTGAAATAATAAACATAACAGAGTTTAAGAACACATTACAAAGATGATATTAGTATCATATCAGTATAATATGTATACAAAATAACATAACATAGTTTAAGGACATGGAATATATAGGCGAAATTGGTATCATATCAGTATAATATGTGTATATAGACATTGCAAAGTGTCCAAAACCCTATATTTTGGTATCATGTTGGTATATTATCAGTATAATATCTGTAAGCAATAATATCAAGTACAAAAGAGGAGGAGATAGGCTGGCTTGGGGTGATTAATGTGTAAAACCATTCTTATCAGTGATATCAGCAATTAAAAAATCAAAAGCTGGATTCAGATTGTTCTCACGATCATGGTATACTTTATTTGACCTAAATAATGTGACAGATGTTAATATCAATGTATTATAAATAACAACAATATTCGGAATGCAAACTTGATCTCTAAGAAAACTTACTTCGAGCGCTTCAACTGACCCTTTTGAATCTACTCATCAAACTCAGCTACAACATTACTGTCTATATCTTCAAGCGGACAGATGTCTAAAAGGGATAGTCGTTCCTTCAAAATCTCTTTTCCTTTACGTTTATCTCCAGCGGAACGCCTCCCCCTTTTATTAACTATAAGAGGTGGAAGAAGTGGAATGTGATCTTCAGTAGAGACGACTGAAGTTGCAACATTGATGGCTGACTCAACAATTTCATCAATCGTGATTTCTTGTTCACATGCAATAGGTGCATGATCTTTCGATTCATCCTTATCAACAACCTGGGTCTGTAAAATTAAACGAGAAATGTCCTAAAAGCAGATAAATTAAGGATAGTTAGATTCATAAAAACTACAAAAGCATAATCTTGAATTAATAAAAGAATCGTATTCATGATCTTACCAGGGTTGATATTTTTTCTTCTTTCTTTCACCTTCAGTTATTATTGAGTCGACCTTTTACATGAAAATGTACAATATTAATGGATAATGAAAATAAATGTGAATGACAAATCACAATCCAAATAAAGTGTTCAAAACTACAAAAGCATAATCTTGAATTAATAAAAGAATTGTATTCATGATCTTACCAAGGTTGATGATTTTTTCTTCTTTCTTTCACCTTCAGTTATTGTTGAGTCGACCTTTAACATGAAAATGTACAATATTAATGGATAATGAAAATAAATGTGAATGACAAATCACAATCCAAATAAAGTGTTCAAAATTACCTTCCTCTTTTTGTTGGTATCACTAACAATCTCTTGCAATGCCGTCAAAATCTGGCTTGCAGCTTCAACATCTGTACATTTTTTCCTACTAGCATATTTTTCTTTACAATCTTTTGCTTTATTTACATCATCTTCCAACATGAAAAATGAAAAATTTAGTGAGTTAAATGAATGTATAGAGTTGGTATAACATCAACATACACAAGCAAACAGTAGATAACAACAAGCATACAATATGTAATATATTATACTCATGGTATAATGTAGGTATATAAATGGTATACTACTATCATATCATTATTATACTGCAATGAAAGTCTAAAAGAATTCATTGGTTTTGAAGCTTGGAACATTTACCTTTTGTAATAGGGATTTTAGATAATTAATTTCTTCAAAAATCTTATCAAAACCCTCTTTCAACATTATTTTGATCTTGTTACAACAATTGCACTGCCTTTCAGGTATACTCATGGTTGTGGTAGCCTTATTTACAAGAATATTACCACCAATAGGTTTATTTATAGGAGACGGCAAAAGAAAAATTGGGGGATCAACAAAAACATCGTAATTTGGAAATTGATGTTCGCCCCCATCTTGTTCTGCAATCAAGCCATCCATGTATAGCTGCAGTAGCTTATTGGGGCTTGCTACAAAACTTTTAAATTAAAAATAGCCAAAGATGAGATCATAAGAAATTTGACAACAAAGAATAGTTTAAGTATAATATAAATGTTGTGTATATATAATATATGATCAAATACGTGAAAAATTACCTTATTAACAGATAAATTGTTCAACACTTTCTCCATGCTCTTGAAATTGGGTGTGCCAATGCAAGTCCAGTTTAGTATACGAGGAAATCCATTAATAAATTGATTGGCAAACAAACCATCAGTATCAACAAAACACTCATAAAACCAAACTTGTAATGTGATTGGGAACCCAAGAAGCCTGTACATGATTGGGTATTTGCTCCTCCCAGCTTCCAGCCAGATTGCATTCACTGCAAAATTACCCTTCATGGATTCTATTGTCATGTCAAAAAGAGCCCTGCCCCGGGGATAATCCATATATTCACCAGTTTGTACAAGTTTAAAATCAACTTCATTTACCAACTTTTCCATTTTGTTAAGAAACAAAAAACAATTAATGAAGAACAAAACTGCAATCTTCACAACATCATCATCATTCTCCTATACCCGATTTGTAAATGCGTCAACTATACACTTCTTATTTATCTTTTCCACTCCCTTAAAGTATTTATCCTTTAAAATTTTACGTAAAAATCAGTTGTAATGTTTCTAGTTTTTTTTGCTGCATTTCAAACCCATTATCATTGCAAATTCAACTATGGAGAATTTTGCAATAATGTTATTGAAATTGAAGACCAGAATAGACTCGTCTTCTTGAACAACTTCTCTCAAGAATATGTTATGAACAATTTGAGGTTGCCAAAGCAACTGCTTCATATCAAGAAAGTGCCCAAAACAAGTCCCCCGAAACTTGAGCAGCTGGTAATCTGTCAAAGTGGAAATCAATATGTTGCGTACGTTCAAGTTAGTCAGGCACCTAACCTTGGCTGAGTATCTATCTTTAGATTTAACAATATATTGATATTCCTGCAGGTGTATAATACTATAATAACATGTTAAAAAATGTATAATAACAAAATAAAAAGATGTATAATATCAGAATAATCATTCCAATGAAAATAACATCATTATACATCTTCATATCAGAATAAACATTATAATAATATAACATCTTTATACTATATTATCGTAGTTCAAAGAAAGTTGAACAGACTACACAACTATTCATTATCACATTCAGACAAATACAAATACAAGATTCGGAAGAGTGACATTTACCTGGTTTGCAGCATTTACGTTCGTCTTGTTAGGAGAGGATGAACACTCGTTCTTCATTGTAATAGTGAAAATCGCAAGTAAATGAATAACTAAATCGAAAACTGAATCGAAAAGGACAGAGAGATTAGGGCACGAAAATGAAAACAACCTGAATCGAAAGATGAATCGCAAATATGTGATTTGCACGCATGTATACATACACACACACACACACACACACACACACACATACATACATACATACATACATACATACATATATATATGTGTGTGTGTGTGTGTGTGTGTGTATGTATGTATGTATGTATGTGTATGTATATGTATATGTACGATAATTCTGAATGAATAATGCAAGTATAACATAAGAATAATAGATGTATAATATTTGAATAACGAGAAAATATGCATGAATAGTGGTATAATATGAGGATAATATCCGAATAATTCATGTATAAGAATTGTTCAGTCATTTGGCAAAAAAATTTGGGATAAATAATGTAAGGATAAACGAATAATGCTCGCATATATATATATATATATATATTTGGGTTAATTGATACCCAAATATACATACATATATTTGGTATAAAATAGCAAATATATGTATGTATTTGCTATATGAAGTAAAAGTACTAAATTATTAATTTTTAATGATAAAGCTAAATTTTTAATAAACAAATGGACTAAAGTTAAAAAATTAAATTTAAGTCTAAATTCGCTTTAATATAAAAAGTTTCTATTTATATAGCATAGATAAATATATTAAATGTATTGAAAGAATGTTCTTATATTATTTTACTTATTTTCAATTGTTATTTGAGATTTTAACAAAACAAGATCATTTGGCATTATTACAAAAAAAAAAGATTTTTTGCATTTATTTTAATAAAATATGATAGAATACGTTTAAAATGTGGAATTCTTACATAATTTCATTAACTATATATGCATTAATAATAATAATAATAATAATAAACCATATATTATTATTATAGTTAATAATGAGTTGCATTATACCATTATTCATGCATTATCTATCAATTGCTATTTTATATCAACATTCTACCATTACTCGCATTATTTATTGATCATTCATATATTATATATACGTTAGATCGAATTTTATTCACATGTTATCCCCTCATTTTTTACCAAAACAACTGAAAAATTTTATACTTGTATTATTCAGTTAGTATTCTTGCATTATACTATTATTGACGCATTATCCGTTGCTTGGTATGTTATACCTCTACCATTACTGACATTATTCCATAATTATTCATATATTATACATACATTATACCGCATTTTTATATCAACAATCAAACAATTTTTATACTCGCATTATTTAGATATTATTCTTGTATTATACTATTACTCGTATTATTTCATGATTATTCATATGTTATACATACTTTATACTGAATTTTATTCACATGTTATCCCTGCATTATTCACATGTTGTCCTCGCATTTTTTACCAAAACAACCGAACAATTTTATAGCCGTATTATTAAGTTATTATTCTTATATTATACCATTATTGACGCATTATCCGTTGCTTGGTATGTTATACCTCTACCATTACTTGCATTATTCCATAATTATTCATATGTTATGCATACGTTATACCGCATTTTATATCAATAATTAAACAATTTTTATACTTGCATTATTTAGATATTAATCTTGTATTATACTATTACTCGTATTATTTCATGATTATTCATATGTTATACATACTTTATACTTAATTTTATTCACATGTTATCCTCACATTTTTTTACCAAAACAATCGAACAATTTTATACTTGTATTATTCAGTTATTATTATTACATTATATCATTCTTAAAGTATTTATACCATGCTCACATTATTCATATATTATTCTCATATTATACTACAACAAATATAAAAAGAAAAAAAAATCAGTTCCCACCCTAAAAAAATCATGCAGGAATACCCATCTTCTTCAGAGTTACTGTTGTTCGATCGTCTTCTTTGTACGTTTAAGTTCTTTGATTTTCATTGTTCATCTTTCTTTTGTTAATCTTCTTGTTATTCTTCTTTGGGTATTTGGGATAAAATATCTGCTTCTCCATTTGGGAATAAAATCTCTGCTTGTAACGGTTGGTCTTCTTCTTTGTGCATTTCTGTTCATTGGTCTTCTTTGTTTGTCTTTCTTCTGTTAATCTTCATTTGTTGTCGTTGTTCTTCTTTGGGTAGTTGAGAACAAAATATCTGCTTGTAACAGTTAGTCTTCTTTGTGGGTTTGGTAATTGTTGTTGTTCTTCTGTTATTATTATTATTATTATTATTATTTTCTTTTTTGGTTGTTCTTGTTGTTGTTCTTGAATTTTTGTCTGAGTTTATATGCTTGGATTGTGTATTAAATCCTACTTTTTAATTATATGATAGTTATTTATTGCATCTAAAGTAATTAGTTAATTCCTTTGCATTTTGTATCAACAGGCATATTATATCTTCTATAGCCACTATGAAAAAAAAAAGACTTTAGAAGCTGGTAAAGTAAGTATTTTTATTGTTAATGATATCCATAATGATGCATTTTTGGTCAAGTTTATGTGAATATTATAAGACAAATAATTCTATATATATGAATGCATTTTTTTTTCAAGTCCACTAAACAAGCTAAGAACATGGACAACCATGTTGGCTACAATGAATAATTCTGAGAATGAAGGTGTAAGATTGTCTAATAAGGACTCCAACTCACCAAGATCATCACCTAAAACAAAAAGTAATACACTGATAGCACAACTACAAAGAAGCGTGGACCCACTAGTAGGGGTTTGGTTTTGAGACATACTCCTAGAATGGAAGTTGAGTTCAATGAAAGAGGGCAGCCAACTCACCAAGATCATCACCTAAAACAAAAAGTAATACACTGATAGCACAACAACAAAGAAGCGTGGACCCACTAGTATGGGTTTGGTTTTGAGACATACTCCTAGAATGGAAGTTGAGTTCAATGAAAGAGGGCAGCCAGTGTCAACTAATTTTGAGAAGCTATCATCTTACATTGGTGTAATTGTTCGAGAGCACGTGCCTGTAGTAATTAAAGATTGGCATCACGTGGCTCCAGAAATTAACGAACAACTTTGAAGGTTAATTGAGGTATGTGTATAATTGAATTAATTATTCTTAAGAGATTCTAATACTTCATTTGTAGAAATTCTTTAATTTATTCTTTTTTTGTGCATGTCAGACAAGATTTGTAGTTGACAAGTCTAATAAGGCTATGATATTGCAAAAGATGGGACACAGCTAAAGGCAATACAAGTCCAAAGTTTCTAAATCAATTAGAGAAGCAATGAAAAAAAGATAGAAACTTTGTAGACAAATATCTTAAGCTTAGCAATGTGATGTCTCCTTAAGAGTGAAATACTTTTGTTGAAGAAAGATTATCCGAAGAGTTTCAGGTTTGTTGTGTGTTTCTTATATATATACTTTAAATTTGAACCATCTCTTCTTTTTTATTATTATTAATATATTCATTTTATTAGGCAACAAGCAAAAAGTTTAGTGAAATGAGGAATAGTCAAAAACTATTGCACATAATGAGTAGGAAGGGCTATGTTCGTTTGGAGCATGAATTGGTAATGGTTTTGGCACGTACTTAATTTTATTTTTCCTCTTTGTATTTTTACATAAGCATTTTATGTTGTAAATGTTACTATTTTCCATATTTTTGAATGAGGCCAATGAAAATTCAGATTCAGTTGCAAGAGTAAATGTATGGACAAAGGGTTATTTGAGAAAAAATGGTGAGCCTTTAAATGAAACAATTCAAGAAGCAATTGTAAGTAAATCATTAAAGCAAATGATATGTAGTTATATATATATTGAAATTATATAACAATAGAAAGTTATCAAGTTAATTTACTTGTTTTTATGTGAATGGAGGAAAAGATTAATGACAGTAATTAATCTATCACCAATTCAGTCTAGAGAGATAACTTAAGAGAGGATGCTAATACTAAAGTACTGGGACCTGAGTGTCGTGGTTAAGTTCGAGGTCTTGGATTTGGGGCAACACCTTCAAAGGTTGATGCTCAAATTCAAAGTAATAGAAAAGTAAAGGTCTTAGAGAATATAATTCAAGATCAAACTGAAAGGATAAATACTCTTGAAGAAAAATCAAAGAATGTCATGCTCTTAATGCAATCTCAATAGGTGACAACTAGGCTAAAATTTTCTTTGAAGTTTAATTTATTACTTAAATTTATATAGTGAAATATATTTTATGATATGGTTTAACAGCTTCAAAGCCCAAGTGGAAGAAACATGAATATGACACATTCAAAAGCTCAAACACCACAAGTAAACTATATTTTGAACCCAACTTTGATTTTAAACTTTTATTCTTATAATGTTTATATTATCTTTAATTTGTTTATGTATTATGTAGTCACAACAGGGTAACAAGCCCACCCAAGAAAAATTGCGTCCTGAGAATGCTAGATGCAAATTATTGAATTAGCATCCCAAAAATAAAAGAGACGAAGAAGTTGTAGCAGTACAATTTATTACTTCCCACTAGGCTTTGATTGTTGGAGAGTTTGGATTGCAAAGGTAGTGAATGAAGATGTTGATTTATATAGACCAACATCAGAAATTCATTACTTGTGTGATGTTATTGGAAGTACAATTGTTTGGCCAAAAAAGTACATGAGACTATTGTAAATAATAATTACACTTTTTGATGGATTGTATATATATATGTTTGATGGATTGTATATATGTTTGATGGATTGTATATACTAAATGAGGCATTTGAAATAATATGACAAATGTTTAATAATGTTTATTTTATGTTATGAATTTACAGATACAAGTAAATATATGCAATATATATTGTAGTAAAATATTTTTACAATTAAAAAAAATTGACACATATGACAACGTTCAGTTTTCGTTATAAGATACATGATATAATAACGTGCAGACGATTGTTGTTGAAATACTGCAGCTTTCACAACAAGCACATACATGTTGTTAAGTAATGGGCATATAACAACAACTACCTGACCATTGTTGAAAGGTTAAAAGGGTAGGGTTTTCCACAACGTTCGCCCGTTGTTATAACACGTTTACAACAACAGACATTATGACCGTTGTCAAATATGTGTTAAAAGATCGAAACATTTAACAATGTGCGAACATTGTTGTAACCTCAGCTTTAGAACGATACACAACGCATTACAACAATAAGCATGTGACTGTTGTTAAAGGTTAGAGTTTTCACAACGTGTGCCTGTTGTTATAACATCTCTACAACAATAGGCATAGTAACTGTTGTCAAATATGTGTTAAAAGATTGAATCATTTAATAACGGAAGAATGTTGCTGTAACATCACTGTTAGACCGATACACAACACTTTACAACAACAAACTCGTGACCGTTGTTAAAAATAGTCGGCCGTTTAACAACACCTTGATCGACAACATCACCATTAACGTTGTCGTATGGGTATAACAATAAACATTGCATGTTGTTGTAGGTGTGATTTCTTGTAGTGGTATGTCTTAGTTACCTTAATAAATTTTATATTTAGTCCGAGAAGTGACGAAATTTAGAAATTTAGGACTTTCATAAATAGAATCATTGTTTTCAATGTATAACGTGTTTTCCATATATAAGGTGTTTCTATAAGCCTAAAAATTGCACCAAGTGTGTTTAATGATTTTAAAAACAAGTAAACTTGGTCTTTATGCAAATTACACCTTTAAATATAAGCAATAATACTCTTATCAAACCAAATATCAAATACATTTATCATATATAATTAAACATTTGACGTAATTGACTATCAATTTATGATAATTTTTTGTAAGATACATGTTTCTTCGAAAAAATTTTGTAGAACATTGTAATACAATTCTTTTATATAAAAAAAAATTGCAAACAATATTTAAACTATTTGAAATAACTCGAAAAATTTTGAAATCAATTAATCATTAAAAATATATAAAAAAAAATTGAGAATGTATGATGCATGAACATAGGTCCCACCCTACCGATCCTCTCATTTTTTGGGGCCTGCCTTTATATATGATAAAATTATTAAACTTATTAATTTATTCTTTGGTGTATTAATTTACTCTTTGGTGAGTTGATGTGGCTCAAAACCTTTAGCAACAACTATGAAATTAAAGTTCAATTTTAATACTTTTTGTGCTAACACTAATATGTTGTTACTTAATTGGAGTGATAAGCTCATTGCAAATACTAAACTTGCAATTTCTTCCTATATTCCATTTTATCTATTAACCACGTATTTTTGTTCTTATTTTTGAAATTTTATTCTATATTTAATCATTTGTTTTTATTTTGTGTGACAATTACTAGATACTTTTGTTTGTTAATTTGTTTTGTTAATTTTATATTTCGTTTTAACAAAATGTTTTTCTCAACAAATGCAAAGTCATAATTGTCAAAATTGTAGACTTATTTATTTATTAAATTTGTTATTCATACAAAATTTAAAATTATGTACTTACATTTTTTTTAATAAAAAGTACTTATATTTTTGTATGTAAAAGTACCCAATTTAAACTAAAGTGTCCATTCTTTATACGCCACCTCAAGCCCTCCTAAATAGTCAAGATCGGCCATGCATGAACATCCAGCTTGCAATTATAATAAGTTCTATAGACGTATATAATCTTAAGCTGCTCATTGCTTTCAATTTGGTGCTACTTTAACTTGACTATGGCTTCGACAATTATTCTCTCTTTGACTTTCTTAGTCTCTCTTCAACAAATACCATGTCAAGGCATATGAAATTATCTTGCATTGATCTAAATCAAAGGGGTTAGTATATGCAAATGCGTTATTTGTAATCATCAAAATATTGTGGCGAGAGTCAAGGGGTCAACATAATTTAGCATCTATATAATATACATAAACGTGTAGATTTAAAATATATATGCATACATATACACATATACATGTATGAGTTAGTTCTAGAATTGAAAAAACTAGTTCTTGAATTAAATTTTTATCTTGTATTTTAATTATTTAACCTTTATCATTTATGTTTTAGTATATGGGTCTAAAAGCCTCATCCATAAAATTCTTAGGTCAAGTTGAGGCCAAGGTTAAATAATAAAGGCTTGATCCGACTTAGTATTTTTTTGAGAAATTACATAAAATGTTAGAAAAAGACATTTTTATTAATATATGTCCATTTTTATAAACAGTTATAACATATAACTTTAAATATTATTAATTATACCAAAATATTCATATATCTCAAGCACGAGCACAAAGTAGCGGTGGCAACGACAACAATCCTGAAGGCAGCAAGCACGATCAACAACGGTAATAAGAGAATCTAGGGTTTCTTTCTGTTTCTTATCCAATACAAAAATGGTGGAGAATGAATAGGCACACAACCCCATCCTTCCAAATCCCGTTGCCATGAATAATTAACAAAGGGAATGAACAATCATTGTGCCTATCCAAGCATGGTGGAGCAAAAATATAAGCCTATCCAAGCGAATGAACAATTAACAAAGGGAATGAATAATCTACCAAGAACACATAATCATTGTGCCTCGACCATTGTCACAAAGAGCATGTAATGCCCCAAAATTTTGAGGAAGAATTAAAATATAAAATAAAATAAATAAAATAATTTAAATGAAGCAAACCTCGAGAAAAAACATGTACAAATAGATCTATGAAAGACTCGGCGAACCGAAACAAAAAAACAAAGCAATCCACAAAATTCTTCCTTGACTGTCGCAGTAATGGTATGGACTACCACAGTAGTGCCTCATGTACAAATAAAATAGGAAATTGAAAGTGCTTGGACTACTATGATAATGTAAGTGACTATTGCGGTAATGCACTTGATTAGCGGTAGTGCAACTAACTCTTGTGCAAAAATTCTTAAAAACTTGCCAAATTACTCTAAGAAGCTCCCTCAACGAATTAACAACTTTTAAAACTAATACGTGTCATTGATTGGACAGAAGCAATAAGGGTTTTAGAAGGTTTTGTACATTGGAAACACCTCAAACTTGCAAATTCATGCTCATTGGGACTCTATATAAATCGATGCTTGTGTACTCATTCTCTTCATCCCAACAAGAACTAGACAATTCTCTTCTTGCTTTCCTTACCTCCCTCTTGGCATCTTTTCATTCTTTGGTTGTTTTAAACAACAATTAGGATAGTAGGAAAGTGGAGGAATAGACTTTTGCACAAATTTTGTGCTAGAAGTTGTGAAGGTTCAATAGAGGATTCAAGGAACATGGAATCCCAAGATAAAAAGGGATCAAGTGATTGAAGTGGAGATGATTTTCGATTTTAATTTATTATTTTGATTTAAATAAGGCTTGCATGTGTGTTATGTTTTGAATATCTATGCGCCACCATTATACATGCAATGTAAAATATGCATGTTTAGGCTTCCGTGAATAAAGATGCATGATCTGTGATGTTATGCTATGATGTTACTATGTTCACATGTTTAATTCATGTTTATATTTAGTTTAAATACATGAATGCTATGCATTACACTGAACAAAAGATTAATTAAGATTATAACCATGTACCAGCATGAGGAAGGATTTCTTTGTGTGTGTTCCAATCCTAGACTTAGCGTGCCAGACCTGACTTGGAACTGGGTGTTAGGATTGACCCTAAAACGAACTGGGCTTCAGGAGTGATCTCACTTCACTAGCAAGGGTTTGAGTTTATGGAGCAATCTCCTCCCTAGACCAAGAAGACAAAGGGTGAACCCCTTTCAGTCTTAACAACAACTACGAATAATGAATTGTGTGAATCATGTAATATTTGAAAGTGCTTGATATGCATGTCTTATTTATTGAAATAATAATTTAAATATTTAAAATTATTCACTGGGCTTTAAGTGTAACACCCCGGCTCCCGAAACATACACTATTTCTACATTGATCTCATACTTAGAGATACATTCACATATATGTTCATTTTTGTCACATGACATCGTCGGAAACTGGGATATTACTTGTTTTACACATCAATAATAAATCTCCTGGTCCCACCAAGTCACATCCCACAAAATCGTATGAGTAAATAAATAAATAACAAGTAGGATTATAGCTAAAAGTATGGGATGTCATATTTGTTCAATTTAACCCAATAAAAATAAAACTAATATCTTGCCTCATGGTTTTGTTTTAAACAACAACTCAATAAATGAAATAGAAGGAGATTCTCTGACTACTTGCCTAACTAAAGACAAAAAATAACTTATAACTAAGACATCTTCATCAAGGAGGTCTACCACTAATTACACTCTACTTCGTCTCATCAACGGCAATGCTCAACCACTAGGTACCTGAAAAATAAGAAATGGGTGAGCTCTAAGAGCCCAGT
>JAJIYU010013953.1:0-13524 GCA_030144865.1 Tinospora cordifolia
AAAGTCCAAATACTAATTTCAACTAATTCATGATCATTCCAAAATTTAGAATTTCATATAATCAAAATAAAACAATTCTTCCAAGTCTCTGAACCCCTTGAACTTCGAATAGAATTCATTCGACTTTCATCGTAAAATTCCATCTTTTATCAAAAGGGTTAAAAATTCAAATTTTCCTTTTTACCACATTAACGTGCAAAATTACAGTTAACGCATTCCAAACTAAAAATTAAACATATTTAAAACTGACTACTTCTTCAAAGGATGAGTAGATCAAGTTTTATTACCTATTCAAGGAATTGCACCTTCAAAAACCCTCTAAATAGGTGAAATTCCTCTAAATCCATCTAGAACTGTAAGTGAATAGTTAAAACTTTCAAAATTTAGTTCTAAATCGATAAAGTCTTAGTTTAGATGGAAGATCCAAGCTTACTTGGTTCAGGATCGCTTTGTGCGTCAAAAACTCTCAAATTTTAGTTTCTGAGACTAAATCTGTATAATTTATCTAATGAATACACAAATCTTGAATTGAAATGATTGAGAGGTTAGAATTCCTACCTCAGACCTTTAGATCCTCCTTGGATCAGCTCTGGATCTTTTCTCCGAAGCTCTAGGATGCTTTGGAGAAATCTGTGAGTGAAATGACAACATTAGGGCTTGAATTTTTTAAATATCACGCAATGACTGCGGTTGTCGCTTCAGTGACAGCGATCACCAATGTGACCATTTTTTTTGTCATTTTCCTTTGATGAGCACAGTTGGCACGTTAGTGGCTGCAGTTGACAGTGTAATCTTTTTTATTAACTAATCTATATATATTTCAAACTATAAATATATATGTATTTCAAACTATAAATCATACATGAAATTTATTAAAATTATCATTTTAAATGCATTTTTGACTTGATTAATTTCTTTTTAAATCATTCTTTGTGACGTGTTCACTCGAAAAGAACTGGGGTGTTACAGTACCTAACCCCTTAAAAGAAATTTCGTCCTTAAAATTTAAATGAAGTATGTTTCTAAATGATGCGTTCCCTCATATGCTTCTAGTGAAGAGATCTAGATATTTCCTTCGCATCTCACTATCTAGCTCCTAGGTCGCCTCCTCCAGGTTGTGATGCCTCCACAGGACCTTGACCAGAGAAATGTCCTTGGTCCTAGTAGCTAGTTCTTCGTAAGTAGCATCATCTCGAAGTACAATGTCCTCCCAATGTATAACATGAGATGGGTCTGGTTTGTACTTCTGCAGCATTGAAACATGGAACACATTGTGGATCGAGGACATACTATTCGGCAGATTCAAGTCATAAGCACACTCACCAATCCGTCTGATGATCTCAAACGGACTGATGAATCTCGGCACTAGCTTCCCTTTGACTCCAAATTGTCTGATCCCTTTCTGAGGGCTGATCTTTAGAAAAACTCTATCTCCTGGTTGAAATTCTAATGGCTTCCGTCTTCTGTTAGCGTCGCTCTTCTATCCACTTTGTGTTGTAGCTAGCCTCTTCTGAATCTGGTTGATCTACGCATTCATTTCCTCAATCATATCTGGACAAGTAAGCACTTGGTTTTCGAAATCTGCCTAACATGATGGTCATCTGCAGGGTCTACCATAGAGCACCTCAAATGGAGCCATGCCTACGCTCACCTGGTAGTTGTTATTACAGGTGAACTCTACCAAGTACAAGTATTTGCTCCAGTTGCCCTTAAAATCAAGGACACATGCTCTCAACATATCTTCTAATATTTGTATCACCTTCTCAAGTTGTCCATTTGTCTGAGGATGGAATGCAACACTCATGGTGAGTCTATTGCTTAGTTCTTTCTACAAGTTTTGCCAAAATTGAGATGTGGATCTAGAATCTCTATCTGACATGATGGTTTTAAGTACACTATGTAGCCTTACTATCTCTTTGATGTATAGTTCTCCAATCTTTTCCACTTAATCTGTAGGTCGAATAGGTAGAAACTGAGCTACCTTCGTCAGATGATCTATGATCACCCATACTGTGTCTTTACCCTTCTGATTTATGGATAGGCCGCTTACGAAATCCATTGCAATATTATCCCACTTTCATTCTGGGATTGGAAGTGGTTGCAACATTCTTGAGGGTTTCTAGTATTTGGCCTTCACTTGCTGACAGGTTAGACACTTAGAGACATACATCTCCACCAATAGGTTTTCTTGAGGTTCTGGTACATCTTATCATCTCTTGGATGCATCATATACTTAGTCTGATGTACTTCGTCTAGTATGGTTCTTCTACTTTGCCCACTCTTTGGTACATAGATTTTATCCCCAAGTCTAAGAATACCTTCAACATCAATTCGAAAATCAGTGTGCTTGCCTCCTTTGACACCTTCTACCAGTTCAATGATCCATATGTCCCCAATCTGTTCATCTCTTATTTGATGTAAAAGATCTAGTTGAAAAGTTACAACATACAGATATACTTGTTTCTCATCTGATGTTATACCTAGGTCATAATCACTAATTAGTCAATACATTTGTCTCGTATTTTCATTGTTCCTACTAAACTTCCTGCTGAATGTATCAGCTACCACGTTAACCTTCTCAAGATGGTAATGCAACTAAAAATTATAATCTTTCAAGAGTTCAATCCACCTTTGCTGTCAAAAGTTCAGCTCCTTCTGGGTATAAATATATTTTAGGCTCTTATGATCTGAGAATAGATCAAAACTCTCCCCCATAGAGGTAATGCCTCCAAATCTTCAGTGCAAAGACAATTGCCACCAACTCTAGATCATGTGTGAGGTAGTTTTATTTATGGACCTTCAATTGCCGCGAAGCATATGCTATTACCTTCCCTTCTTGCATTAACACATCGCTCAATCCATTCTGTGAAGCGTCAGTGTATAATACATACTTCACACCATGTGTAGGTATGACTAAGATGGGTATTAAAGTTAATCTCTTCTTCAATTCTTGGAATGATCGCTCACACTTGTCATCCCAAACAAATTTCTCTCCCTTTTTGGTTAACTTAGTCATGGGTCCAGCCAACTTTGAGAAATTTTGGATAAACATACGATAATATCCTGCCAAACCTAAGAAGCTTCTAATTTCTGTTACCGTCTTAGACTGCTTCCAATTGGATACTACTACTTTATCTAGGTTTACAAATATTCCTTCAACTGAGAAAACATGGCCAAGGAACTTGAACTTCTTCATCTAGAACTCACACTTGCTAAACTTTGCATAGAGTTCATTTCTTCTCAACATTTCTAGAATAGTCTTCAGATGTTCTACTTGATCAACCTCTACCTTGGAATAGATCAAAATGTCATCAACAAACACTACAACAAACTGATCAAAATACTGTCAGAAAACTTTGTGAAATCAAAGTGCCCATGTCGAGTTCTAAAGGTAGTCTTGTGTATGTTAGACACTCGGATCCTCAAATAATGATATCCTGACCTCAAATCAATCTTGGAGAAACGAGTGGCCCCCCTCAACTGATCAAACATGTCTTTTATTCTGGACAATGGGTACTTGTTCTTGATTGTTACTTGGTTTAGCTTGCGATAATCAACACAAAGCCTCATGGATCCATCCTTTTTCTTCACAAATAACATTGGATCTCCCCAGGGTGACTCACTAGGTCTGATGAATCCCTTATCACGAAGCTCATCTAGTTGTGTTTTCAACTAAATCAATTCTACCGGTGCCATTCTATAAGGAGGAATGGCTATGGGGTCAGAGCCTGGATGTAATTCAATCATGAACTCTACCTGCTTGTGTGGTGATTGTCCAGGTAGATCATATGAAAATACGTCTGCATATTCCTGTACTACATGTATCTTTTGTATTTCTCCAGGTTTTTCAACATTTTCTTCTAACAACTGTTTGAAGTCCTCTTTTTGTTTTAAACAGTGCAACATGGCTACCATAGGACTCCTCGGTAATCTTTGCATATCCCCATTTATCCTAAACACGCCTTTAGAAGGCAATGTCACAGTCACCCTCTACTTCTGATAGTTTGTCTTCGTGTAATATAAGGTCAACAAATCCATATCCAATATGATATCATACCCATGAAAAGAAAGTATACTAAGATTAGCTGAAATCAGCTTATCCCCAGATCTAAGGTCATATTTGCAATATCTGATAGAGTTCATGGTGGCTCCTATGGGTATGGCTACATGTAATGTCGCAAGCAATGGGTTTGTTGTCAATTGTAATCTATATACCAAACATTCAGAAAATGAAGCATCGGGTAGTACCAGAGTCAAACAAGGCTTTCACAATAATATTAAATAAAAGGAAAGTACCTTCCACTGCCTGTGCTTAATCAGCCTAGGCATCAACAGCATAGAATCAGATTTGGTTTTGTCCTCGGCCCTAATTTTAGTTCTATCTGTAATTCTGTTGTGGTTCGGGCTATTATTGTTATCTCTGTTGTGGACGACCATCTTGCCCATGCGCCAACTGTTGCTATGGAGGAGTTGGAGCTCTATTAGGATAGTTCTTAGCAATATGTCCTCTCTAGTAGCATAAAAAACACAACCCTTGCCTCTTTGCCTGTTCCCTCTGCTCGTCCCTAGTGCGATCAATTTGTGTTTGCTGGTTCTGTGGCGAATTATGATTCTATTCCTCATTTTGATTCTAAGGCACCCGATGCCCATCCTGTTTGTTCTACGTTTTTTATGAGGCTCTTACCACTTGTTCTAGCTATGAACTTTTCTATTTGTTCCTCAGATCTTGTTCATATTTGACATCCCGTTCGATCAACTATGTCATTTCCACCATTTCCTTAAGGGTGGTCAATCTCAGAGGATGTATTATTTTTCGTATCTATACCTTCAGTCCTTCGGCAAACTTGGCCACCTTGGACTACTCATCTCTTACCAGCTTTGGGGCAAACCTCGACATTTTAATGAATTTTGGTTCATACTCAGCAATAGTCATATTCTTCTGCACTAGTCGAATGAACTCTGATTGTATTCGTTTCGTCTTTGCCATGGAGAAAAAGTGTGAATAAAATAGAGTCTTAAATTGTTCCCAAGTCATAGCAGATACATCCGTAGCAAGATCATTCATGACCATCTTCCACCAATGATAGCTAGGTCCCTCAAACTGGTGCACTGCTAATGCAACTCTCCTCGTACCAGTTGCCCCTAAGGCATTCAAGTGTTGTTCATCTCAATGAACCACTTATCAACAATTACAGGATCAACCATACCCTCAAAAGTACTGGGTCATAGCTTTTGAAATTCTATCAATAGGTTCTTCTGTTCTATGTCATCCACAATCGATCAGTCCCATGCCACTGGACTATTATGTGATGGGGCCTGATGAACTTGGGTTGAGGTTGTGCCTATAGCTACAATGGTACTGGTGGCTGGTTCTGCATTTGTGCGAGGTTTCTCATGACTTGTTCCACAACTTGCTAGATGAATTCAGCTAACATATCCGTAGTCACCACTGTCCCAGCTAGAGCTGCTGCCACTGGCACTCTATTCTCCCTCTGCCCAAATTCATTAGTATTTTCATCTTTCATGCCATTACCCCTTGTTCTTTCCATTATCTACAAGTGAAAAGTCATTTTAGTATCCATCAGTTCAATGTGATATTAGTAATGGAAATTTCAATACTCAAAGAGAATCATAACCTTATCTCAATTTAATTTGGGTTACACAAACCCCTTTACCTAAATGTCTGGATACTAAATGCTTTTGCAACTTGTGATAAGTACCATCTTTCATATCTTTATTCATGGTTTGTGATTCTATTGTCAGAACAAATTTTCTCACGTCATTTGTGCTATCATGACTCTAGATTCATGTCTCTATGTTCTTGGTATGTTTAGTAACCTATCAGTCCTTGTTTCTAATTCTGAAGTTTGAGGGTTTCAATCCCTCATGTTTGTTTTGGGTACAGGATTTTTGGTCTCATATAAAAACATTCAAAGTTTTAACATCAAAGAGCATGCAAAAATCCATTCAATCAACACACAATTCACGGTAGTACAGTGAGGTTTCTGAGCTTCTATCTATGCCTCCGAGTTCAAGTGTCCTATACTACTCTTGCTCGACGACATAGGTTTTTACTCAAAAACTTTACTAGACCCAAACAATTTTGCAAATGTCTCGATGACTAAGAACTCCCAAGTCGTACTATACTTGACCATCCCATACCAGCCAAGCATAGGAAAACAAGCTCTTCCAAAGTCACTGACCATTCACCAATCATGGTCCGTCAATCTCCAAGTCTAGGATTCTTTCATATCCCTAATTCCTATGCGTCCTATACCACGCAAAAACTAGATATACATGATCGTCCTGATCTTGTGTCCTGACCAAACAATGTGTTATATTTCTCACATTTCAGTCTCTAACTTATGTCCTTCAAGTTTTATTTATGATCGACTGTGCCTCCTTGGCAACATCCAAGTCTTTACCTATGGGCTCTTTTCTTAGACCTAAGGTCTCGATACTTGGCTGAGTGGTTCCTTTGTCGAACCCACAACCATCATCAATCTCAACTACCGCCATTGGCATTTGGGCACACATTTATCCTAGTGCTCTACAGTCTAAACTCTCATTTTGCCCTTGGCATCCACTGCCTAGGCTCTCTCTATATTTTCACTTAGTTGTCTACTAACTGAGCTCCAATACCAACTTTGGTATCAGAGTGATATCTAGCTTAGTACTTTGTAGCCCAAGCTCTCATCTCACCTAGTAACCTACTGACTAAGCTCTTATACCAACTTTGTAATACCCCAGTTCTCGATCTTTCAATTCTGCCATGTTGATTACCCAGTAACGTGCCATTAAATGTTAGCACACATGTCATTTATCGAGGATCGAGATGTTACTTTTCTCACATTCAATTCTCATTAAACATCATTTGGACATACTAGAACTCATATAAATCATCAAACTCTTGGACTCATCGAGGAGTAACACATGGAAAGTATGCAGTGATCATCAATAGTTAAATCATTCTTTTTTACATTTAAAATATACATAAATGTGGAAGCAGTTTTCAATTAAAATCTTTGAACATAGCCTATGTGGCTAAAGTCTAAACCATAAAGACAATTAATAATTTAAAACTAGTCTAAAAGGTCATACACCCATTTTAAACCAACTACACAACAAAAAAAACTTTGATAACAACCTTGACAGTGAGGTTTGCAGCTACTATAGTACTTCGTAGTACTATCAACACAAACCACCTCAAAGATCACCTGAAATAAAAGGGTAGAATGAGCTCAAGAGCCCAGTGGATCATACATAATACATCCATAATATTATTCAAATCAAAATATTAAACATGCAAACACTTGACATACACAGGCATTTCAAACATTCAGTTGTTTATCAATTGTTAATTTGGATCGAAAAGCTTAACCCTAGTATTTTCTTATCGCTATCGTATCAAAGGAGACAAGAAAAATATATTATATGTCAGATTCTAATGGGACAAAGGGCACACCTAGTACCCAACTCGGGAACTAGGGTCACACCTACGGCTCCATCACCAGAGAACTAGGGGCACACCCATCGTTCTATCATTGAAAATTAGGGGCTAACGTACCATTCCATCTTAAGCTATCTTCGATTGAGATCATACAGTCAATCATTTCATCTAGTAAGCATGAAAAATAGAGCACATAATATCATTCAAATAAATTGAACATGTTAGTCATTTCATATCTTATAATATGAAAAAAAAATGTAAACAAACAACATGGATACATGCATCATGTTATACATTATTTATACTAAAAAAAAAGCTCATGGTATTCAATGAATGTGAAAATGTACCCTAGCATGTTTCTAGGCATTTAGAGTAAAGTAAACACAAATTATGTTTAACATTTAAACTCAAATAAGATTGGGAAGCAAGGTAAGCACTTCCACCTGTTATTTCGCTCCTCAGGTTCTAGTTCTTGCCTCAATGGTTACAATTTCTCAATCTAGTAGTTTAACATGTAAATCTTTATCAATATGAGTGTTCGCACCATTTTTAATCGTTAAAACCATTATTTAACAATTTATATATTATATGATACACAAATAGGTCATAACTGTTAAATACTGTAGCAGTGATAGTTTCGTGCACAAGAATCCGATAAATTAATTGTTGATCGTGTTACCGTGGCATCTCCGTGTTACTTCGGTAATGCGTGGTTGTTCTCGCATGTGTGGGTTACCGATGGGTTAACATCTCAACCTTCATGAGTTATTCTGAAAAATTGCATCCTGTGTGCATTTTCGTTCCTCTCGTGATCGAGGCTTTTACTTTGATATATCATGCCTAAGGTTCAAATATAAGTATTTTGACGGCATAAGAGTTTTATACCTTTACATTGGTCATTCCTCGCGAATTTGTTTCCAAAAGATGTTTCACCAGTGGTTTTGGTAATCTGTTGCGTAGTGAGGGGTAAAACAACATGTTTTAAGTCGTTAGAATTAGTTCTACTCATGATAGTCGTAACACCCAAAGCACCTAAAGTTTGTGATAGTCATAACACATGAAGCATATAAGATTATACCTATAACGACATAACTGTTACAACTGTTCTAGTAGTATTCCGCTTCTTGGCATTCGTAGGGTTGTTTTAACAATATTCTTCTTCTTGACGTCCGTAGGGTAGTTAGGAAGGGATTGGGGCTTGGTGATTGTACCTCAAGATAGAAAAAGATCATGGTGGCTAGGGTTTCATTAGCACACTTAGGTTTCCCTGCGAAGACAATGAACCACTGTGGGAAAACAACACACTTATAAAAAAATAGGCGTGAAAAGAAGAAGATGAAGAAGGTTTTCTTCTACATACTTAGGACTCTATGAGGGTGATGTCCAGCTATGGGGAGGAACAACGAACAATGAGCAATGGGAATTACGATTTTCTACATTCATGAATATATATATCAATTGAAAACTTATAGTTTACGCAACTTTCATTTTTGGAATCCAATCGTAGGACTGCGATCATAGCTAGGAGGACCACAGTCTTTGGCATGTCTTAATCTTAAGACCGTGGTTTGGGGACCGCGGTCTTAACTTGCTTCTAATTGCATGGCTGCGATCCTTCGGACCAGGACTGCGGTCTTGTTGAAAGAACAATTTTTCATGAATATGGGGATGCAAGACCGTGGTCCTCACCCATGGGATAGCGGTCCTTGTGTGGACAGCAACAATTTTTTTGTTTTTGAGGTTGTGTTTTGTCTTTGTTTTACAATTCCGAGTTATTATGGTTCTATTTTCATCCCTTCTTTCTGTTTGACCAAAACTTATGAATTGCTTTGTTTGTGTTTTTCAAGCTCCTACTACCTTACTGTTGCATACATTGTTTTACACACTATAATATGTTGTGCAAACAATGTCAAAGGGGGTGATTGTTAGAAAATACCAAGCCACATGATGATGGCAAAGAAGAGTTGGCATTTTTGGTGCAGATATGGGTTGCTAATTGTACAAGATCTTCAACCACACTAGATGTTCCATTTTATTAAAATAAGATATCACTTTATAACAAAACCATGGAAAACATTTTTGGATAACTTACTATAATTCGTTTTGGAAAACATTTATAATTTTATTTTGAAAATAAAGGAAAGCTTTTTTTAAATCCCTTGAGAATATTTCAAGATCCAAATCTTTTTAATTTCATAAGATCTTTTTTAAGAATATTCTAAGTCTTGAAATTTTTAAATTAAATAAACTTTTGTCCTTCCTTGATTATACTTATCTCAAATGACAAACCAAATGGGAAGTCTTCTTGATTTTATCTGCTGACGACGTTGTGCAGAATAGTTTTGTAAAGGTTAAGCTACCCATTTTGACAAGTTTTTAAATCAAAAGACATGCTTATTTTATGTATAACAAATTCTTTCCATTATTCTCATGCCAATTGTCAATCTAAAAAAGAAGAAAGACTTCTAGAAGATTCCAATCTTGCACAACAACTTCAAAGATCTTATTTGCCATTTCTGGTCTTGATTGTTCCATAGCCTTGCCACATGGTATATGCTGCAGTCAACCTAAAACAATCTTGCTCAAAAGAAAAGTCTATGTTTGGTTGCCTATAAATACAAAGGAGCTCCAGAGGTTCAATTTTCACTCTTATGAACAAGAAGAATATATTACATATTATTGAGTGTCCCATGTTTTCTTTGCTTGATGTTTTATTGTAATACAAATATTTTTCTAGTATTATAAAAGTGAGGTTGAAGAGGAGAGGCTAGAGCGTGTTCATCCAAATTCATCGTGACATAGTTGGGTGGTCAGTGGTGGCTAATCAAGATTATGAAAGTTTTCTATCAATCTCAAATACAAAGGTGTTTATCTCGATTTTACAAAGTTGTCGGTTGCAAAGTATGGGATCAATATTGCGTAGGCTACTATGTTAGTCTAGTTTCAATAGTAGTTACAATAGTTTTATGATTTGAGGATAGGCCCTACAAATGTAGGCGTTATCCAAATTACATAAAAAACTTTATGTCTCATGCTCTTTATCTTGCTTTGGTTTATTTGGTCACACTTAATTTTGATTATTTGTTGCTATTCGATTTGCACTTACATGACTCTTAAACTGACAAATGGGTTGTGGAACTAAATCAATCCACCATATATTATAAATAACATCAGTGATACTAGATTTATAAGAAACAAACGAGATTGAAATACATTCTTTCTGAAGCCAATTTTAAAATTTGGTGCAACCCATTTTCACATGTCCCTTCTTTAATTTGTCGATCAAACATTTGAATTTATTTTTTATATCAGCTTTGGGTAGTACTTCAACTTTTTCCTTGATTTTAGATTGGTTCTAATTCTTTCTTTTTTTTTTTTTTTTTTTTTTTTTTTTTACTTTTGCACGATGTGTCTCCAAACCAACTTTACTTGTTATGAGACTAATTACCTTTATATGTGGCTTGAACAATACCCTCCAAAAAATTTGGAATAGCTCGCCCACTAAACTCTTTGTAAGGATAAAATATGACAAAAGCAAAAAATCAAACCCTTACCTAGCACATATATCACTTTTCCATGTCAAGCTCCACACCAACTCAACTATTTAGCTTTGAGTATTTTTTTTTTCTTTGTTTACAATATAAACTTTCACTTAAAAGCTCATTAATTGACTATTTATCCTTACGTGCGTAGAATGTTTTGAAGGGTTCATATTGTTGTAGAAGAGTGCCAGTATTTAGTGGACAAAGGAAGGAATTAGAGATTTCAACCTAGAGAGTCTTCATTAGAGTGACAATGTCTCTTATTTGCATAGCATACTCGTACACAACTTTCAAACAGGCGAGCCTTAGGGATGAAAGTTTCACAATTAGGGTGCTTAGTGCCTTATCTCATGACTCAAATTCCTCATCAATGCCTTCAATAAATCTTTGACATTATTTTGCTGATCAACTATACCACAAATAACACTAAAATTATATTTATGAACATCACACTATGACAATTAGATCATTCCCATTGGCAATTTCATTTGGATTGGAGTGTTGGTTGCGATAATAATTGGTTCTTTCCTGATAGCATAATCAAAAGAGATTTCTTTCCAAATCTAATAATTATCACCCTTTAGTTGAGGAATATCAAATTTCATACCTGAAAAAGTAGTAGGTTGCACGGTTGCATAAACAAAAACTAAACGTACATGCTTACCTTACTTAAAATTGAGATTAATGAATATAAATCATGTTTTACCAATGTAAATCATGCTTCCAAAATAAAAATTCTAGTGACATAAAACTTATTTGTAGGCTCAATTCTAATTCAATTAACTCCATGTATTTATAAGGTTATGATAGAACTATCAAATTATGTTCATTTTCATAACTCTTATAAAATTTATTATATAAATATGATTAATTACAATAAACTTATTAAATTCTTTATATGATGTACAAAACTATATTATGTCATTTTTTTATAATTAAAGATGCATGGTGTGACTAATCCTTGATCATTCAAAATTATATAAATCACTTAGACATTTAAAACAACTTTTATGCAATAAATATGTTATACGAATTTGCATGTTTAAAAATAAATTACTAGTACAAAACTTAACATATTTTAAGCATAAATCACCTATCTAACTAATAATAGACTCATGTGATAATCTTACCGTACAAATTTAAAATGAGATTTTTAGAGATTGACATTTGAAGTTACTGACTGCATAGTTAATTAACTAACAATTCAACTAATTAATTAATTCAACTGTTAGAAAATTCAAATGGTCATAACATTCTTCTTTTATCTCTAATTTGACTGATTTAAGATATGTTGAAAATAGGACAAAAAGATTTTTTTAACACATCTTGAATTGTTAAAATCAAAATGAAAATGTAAAATTTATGACCATTTGAAGTTATTAGATGCATAATTAATTAATTAACTAGTGAATTAACTAACAAATGAATTAATTAATCAACTGATTGGTTAATTAATTCACTGATCTATTAACTAATTCACTACAGTTTTAAATGCGCATAACTTTTTTTTGTTTTAACTTTGATTTGAGTGATCTAAGAGTTGTTAAAAAAATCTTTTTATCATATTTTAATGCATCTTGAATCGATTAAAATAAAGTTAAAACACAAAAATTAAAATCATTTTAAGTTACTAAATATATTATTATTAATTAATTAATTGCGATTTTAGATGGTCATAATGTTCTTGTTTTGAATCTAATGTGAGCAATTCAAGATGAGTTGAAAATACATTTCTGTTATCTTTTTTATACATTTCAACCAAAACGAAAATGAAAATGTAATGAATATTTAAATATTTTATTATTAGTGTTGCACAAAGAAGGGTAAAATTAGAAAGAAAATTTTTTTATTTGACATATTCATTAGATAATGATATTTTCTCTAATGTTTTAAATTAGAGGACTGCTACTCTAAATTTTAAACACCACATAACCTAATCTCTTAAAATTATATTTAAATTTTATAGCAATCAACTTTAAATCCCAATTTATAATTTAACAAATATCAATCTCTAAATATATATTTCTAATATATTTAATATTAACAGTCAGCATTCAATCTTATATAACATGATAATGTGTTGCCAGTGTTGGCATACATTATGAGACTTATAGTAAAGACGTATTTTATAATTAAATTATATAAAAGTTTAATATATATATATATGTTACATTATTAACTTATTAAATTCTTATCCATTAAAATATCTTTCATAATAGTTTACAATCTATTAGATTGTATTAAATGAGATTTATCATTACATCAATTAATTTAAATTATTTACGATATATAATTTATAAAATATATTTTTTTTCATAATATATATTATTTACACTATTCAGATATAAATAAAAATTATATATAATTTTTAATTTTTTAAATTTAATTTTTAATTTTTAATATTTTTATTCGAAAATTTAATTTTTTTTTGAAAATATCATTTTTATTTTTTAAATATTATTTATTAAAAAATTAAATTTTATTTTTTAAAGAAATTTTAGTTATTTAAAACTTTTTAAACAAATTTAATGC
>JAJIYU010013954.1:0-13523 GCA_030144865.1 Tinospora cordifolia
TGAAATGAATTTGGTCTCAGTTATCATTTCATTTCATTTCGTACAAATTTTTCAGAATATTGAAATAATCCCTTCTCTCTATCCAACTTCATATGGCAAGCTGGAGTTCCAACTGAGAGTAAGATTTTTGGATGCTTACCAGCTCATAGGACTAATACAATTTCTGTTGCCATTATTATATAATTTTCATTTACGAGACCAAAATCTTTTAGTTTGTATTGATCTTTTTGTGGTCCAAGGACCACTCAAAATCTTTTACTCTGGACTGAAGATGTGCTTGCTAAATAGGAGAAAACTTAATTAGGGAATCGATAATTGTTATGAGATGACAGTGAAAGAGGGATGGTTTGCAACAAAACTTTTTTTTTTTTTTTTGTGTTGAAACAGAAACTAAGATTATAGATGCCATGGAACACTATGGGACCATGTTAGGGACTTATGGACGATAAGACAGTTATGAGGGATTGAATTTCATTAAGCTCACAACTATTGAGGGCTCTAGGGAGGTTGAAGTTCCAAGATAACTGGTTAGGGATATTGGCTTGTGACTGGCTTACTATAAAGGATGCAATGGGATGATCATGGCATGTGATTAACCGGTATAACAGTGGAAACCTCTCAGCCAGATTCCAATTCTCTAACCACCTGTCTTCCCAAAACAGAAACTACCAACCATTCCCCACTTTGAATTTCAAATGACGCATCACATAGGAGGCAAGCAAATATATGAACTTCCATTCTATGGACTTCTATGTGTTGCATTACCTCAATGTGGTCCCCATTCCTGCACAATTTGACCATGTCTACAGTCTACTAAATGACGATCTACACCCAAAGATCCTTTGGCTTCTCAAACATCTTCTAGATCCACTTGCTACATAGTGCCACAATGCTCTTGGAAATGTTACCTTTTTTGAATCAATGCACTCTATAGGCTTCTACATTGTCTTCCAATTTATGAGTGCTGAAAAACCATTATCTTCATTTCCTCCCCAAAATAAATTTTGCAACTCTTTCTCAATTTTAATTTCCTTGGATGATGGGATCTTAAAGATGGACAAATAATAAATTGGAATTGCTGATAGCGCGTGCAAACCACAGACAATCTTTCCCTTTTTGTTTTTGATAGGAATGCTCTCTTGCAATCATCAAGACGCTTATATATATTTGCAAGCATTGACTCACAAAACTCTAATCATGGTATGAAAATTAGCCGAATTAATTAGGTAATTTGTACAATCGAAACTAAGTTTGCTTGTAATTATAAAATTACAAAATTTCATCAAAATCTTCGAAAAATTAGCGAAGTTCACTTAAAATTGAAGTTTTGAAGATTTTTGTAGAAAAAAATTGTATAAAAGCCGTAAAAAAGAGCATTTTTAAGGAAAGAATTTATGTGGTGCATAAAGAGAAAGAAGAACAAACTATAACTTCGAAGAAGAGACGATAGAGAGAAGAGTAATAAGAGAAAAATAAGCTAAAAGCCTAAGAGAAAAGACGTTGAAAAAAGAAAGAGAAAGGAAAACCAAGGTTTATGTTTGCAAGACCATTAGGGTTTGACAATAAATATTTTTTTTTGTTTCTTTCTTTTCTCTAACAGTTTTAAATTAACACATGCGATGTGCATAAAACATTGCTAATATTAAAATACATGTTCAAAACCATTATATGTATACTTTTATATGTAAAATATATTTATGATGTTTGTTTTTGGTATTTTTAATAGAAATCGTTCATATTTTAGCATTTACATAGTATTTTTTTGAATTTTTCTAACTTGGTAAATTTTTACAAAAATTCTTTCGAATTTCTCGAACTCTTCAAATTAATTCTAATTTTCAAATGTCGAAGTTTGGGGCGAAGTTGAATTTTCGTTCATTGACTCTAATGACCTAGGATTCCCCCCAAGTGGAGGCCCAAGGTATTGCATGGGCCACATTCGTACCACACATCTGACCTCATGAACCACCTCAGGATCCATATTAATTCCCACTAATTGAATTTTTTGTTAAGAACATTCTCCTCCACCCTATTCATAGAGAAGTGCATCACATATTGTAGATGGGTCATCTCACTTTGTTCTTTCCCACCTTGAGCCCTTTTCCAAGAGAGAATTGTGATGCCAACGAGAACATTCTATTTAAGCCATCCACGACTATGGTAAACAAAAACAGGGTCAATGAGTCACCTTGTCTCAACCCTTTGTCCTCTTTAAACTTACCTTAGGGTTTTCCATTGATCACTATGGAATATGCAAAATTTGAATGGCAACTTTGCATGCATATTCTCCATTTATCCCCAAAGCTTTTTTGTTTTAACACGTACTCTAAAAACACCCACACAACCTAGTCATGCAACTTTGCAAAATATAATTCAAAAAGAAATAGCAAGACGCTTAACAAGATCCACACACACATCGATCTGTTTTTGGAAAATACCAATTTAGAGGCTTTTATGTGAGTTTTCTGCTTTTTGCTTCACCATGGAGCAATAGGGAATCAATAGCTGGGTGGTCTTGAATTATAGTGAATGTTCACCCTTACTGGTGACTCTTTTCAGGTTGACGTTGGCTTATATTCTCATGGGGGTGAAGGTTTTGTTTATGTTTCAGAAATGCTATTATACCATATTACTTTTCCTTATGATAAAGTGGCTATTTCTTCTCCACACTATATATATATATATATATATATATATATATGTTATATCACCTTTCACTGGGTATGAATATCAGGATAGACTCAAACAACTCTAAAATCCTTTCTGTAACTAGGTAGATAGTGGTCATAAGTCCATCACATAAATTTGTTTTTTTCATGTCACTCCATTGAGAACTAAGTTGATGTAGTGTACTCGTAGTTATTCTTTATGTCTACCTATGATATATATATATATGTTATATCACCTTTCACTGGGTATGAATATCAGGATAGATTCAAACAACTCTAAAATCCTTTCTGTAACTAGGTAGATAGTGGTCAGAAGTCCATCACATAAATTTGTTTTTTCCATGTCACTCCATTGAGAACTAAGTTGATGTAGTACTCGTAGTTAATCTTTATGTCTACCTATGATATTTAAGGTTTCTCTTTGCTCTATCATTACGCTAACTGTCAGTAGGGCACTATTTCTAACTGTTACATGGTGATATCTTTTTATATGTGATCATGTTACGGCACATTTCATTTGGCTACTGATATGTTTGCTTCTAACTTTATTTTTTAATGTGTTACCATACATTCTTCACAACAGGCATTTTTGGTAAATTGTTCCATATATATATATTATTTTTATGCTGAAGATATTGCCCCACACAATGGCTGTTTTTAAATGTTTTAACTAGATTAAATTGTCAAACCTTTTGTCTAAAAATTCTACCTAATAGTACACTCTTCCTAAGTGGGCACCAATTTAAAGTGCTTGATGCATGGAATGTGAGATATGCAAGACATTCTTAATTTGCAGATGAATTCTCTGGAAAGTCTTTAACTTAGCATTTTGACACGATGTTTCTCCAAGTCATATTTCCAGTTCTGGATTCTTGTTTTCGTATGAAATTAATGATCAATTTTCCAGTGATTACAATTTTATTATTATTTCCTTATTTTGGAGGCAAAATCCATTGGAAATTGAAAAGTAATCTTTTATTTTGTTGATGCAAGCAATTGATGTCCCTCTTTTTCTACCTTTTTGGTCCCTTTCTTTGATTCAAAAGTCAAATGAAAGGGGCTTTATCCAGTACAACAAAAATGAACCTTCTTACTTTGTCTTCTTCAAATTGCACTGATTGGAGCTTCCCAAAAAGCGGTTTTACCATTTTCTTACCTATTGGGTTTTTTTTTTTATTTTTTTATTTTTCAAACAAGCAAATCAATGATGTTTCATATACGGATCATTTCTTTTTCCCACACAAAACTTTTAGTGATATTGTTGTCTTTTTTAGTGAATTTTTTTTAATTAAATTCTTGTACTACAAGTATACTGGACAGTACACTTCAACTTTTGAGATTACAAATATTGAGATGCAAAGGAGAGGTGATGTTAAAATAAGAGGTAATGTAAAATGTGTGTGTGTCTATATATATATATATATCTATATTATTAACGTAACTTTTTTTTTAATTAAATATAAGTTTTTCACATTACACTATTTGACATATGAATGTTATGTGATGTGAACCTAACTAAATTTATGTGGGATTTACTGTTTTAAATTTAAGAAGCATTTTCAATGCATAAAATTCAGGTAAAAGGTAATTAGGCTTTATATTTTGAAAGAATTGGAATGAATTTGAAATCTCAAACGTTTTCTTTTGTTAGAGATATAAAGCTAATTATGTTATGATTGAATGCTTGTTCAATTGTAAAACTCTATATTTAAATGATAGATGGATCTTCTTGATATATAGGTAAAAAAAAAAAAATCTGAATTTCTGAATCATGAGAAATTTTCAAAAATACTTTATGTTAAATTTGACATCTTTGAATATTTTCAAATTTGAAGTAACCAATATTTAGGGTGAAGCCAAATATATGATCTTTGGTTTGCATACAGAGTAGTTATGATAGAGGCAGAGGAATACTTAAAAGTAACAATGGCAAAGATAATTAGGAAGAGTTTTCTTCTTAAAAGTTGAGAGTGAATCCATTGCCCACTTTAAGACGAGCAATGGAAAAAAAAAATGGGTAAAGGGAATGAACGGACTTTTCAGGGCCATATTGAGTGGGTTTGGAGGATACACTAGCATTTCTAGAATTCCGATGAAGATCATGGAGACTTACCACCACTTTAGCTGACAAGGGACCTTTCTCATTGATAAATCAAAAGTCATATTCCTAAGCTTCAAGTGGCCAATACAGAAACCCCCTTCTCCTATCTTCCTATTGACCAAGCTCCACCAGCCTACCACCTCATTATTTGGAGTTGCCTCTCCACAAGAATTTTTTTTCATCATCCGCTCATTCTTATACACCATGTGTTTTGTTTGAACATGGATGGAAAGTATAGTTATGTTCTCCAATACACTTTTGATAATAGTATGCCAACCTCCTTTAGAAAGAAAACTTCTTCTCCATCCATTTAGTCCTCTTGACATTTTATTAATAATTACCTCCTAAGATCCTAAGGATAAATGAGTACCTCCAAGCAGTAAATCTAGATATGTAAGAGGCCACCTGGCTGCTAAACATCCACATGAGGAAGCCACATCCAAGAAGTTTGACCTAGTACTCGATATCGTACAAAGATCCTAATAATCCTATTGTGTGAATTTCTTCAAAGGAGATTCAAGAACTGGGCTCTCTTGCCAAATTGGTGCTGCTTGCGAATGTGAGAAGTCTGGCCAAGCCTGATGGGAAGCCTTTCTTCTATAGGAGGGGGATTCCAATGGAAATGCTTTTTGGGTCTATACTGATGAGTATATCTTTCCTAGATTGTATAGGGACAATTGATGGGTTGTTGTTTATGCAAGCAATTGTATATTGTGTTTGGAATGAAGAAAACTCTTTCATCTTTGATTATCAGGGTAAAAGTGTCAAGAATGTTCAGCATGCTCCCTTTTAGCCTCTGTTTGGGTAAGTATAAGCTCTAAAAAGGTTTTGCCTTGGATGACTACTTGAGAGAATAAAATTCTATTTTGAAAGTTTTGAACTCGAATTCTTGGTTGTAATAAGCTTTGGTTGTAATTATATGTGCAGCTTCCATACTTAATAGTTAATACAATTCATTTTGTTTTTTTGTGGAATAATAAAAGATAAAACTCCTTATAATTTAAATGTTGATTTGTCCCTTGATAGATAGAGTGGAGGAAGCGATGTAATAGAAGAAAGGTTCATTAAGTTGAATGGAGTCAAAGAGAGTACCTCCAATAATTCTTTGTCATCTTTAAATTAGTCTTTCACTGCAGGGTATTGTCTCAACAAATAAATGAAAGTGATTGTAATAGTGAAATCCTGATATAATCCTATTCCATCAAGATAAGGAAGATGTATTCTATCGTAAGTTGTTCCTTCCAAGAAAAGAAAGTGCAGCACCAATAAATCCATGAGATTTTATTTGTGAAATGGCTCCATTAGGTTGTGTTTGATTCTTTGTTGTTGAAGTAGAAAGGAGAATATTGAGAATAGAATATGTCTTTTCATCTTCACAAAAGAAAAAGGGGGAGAAAAGGAAAAAAGGGATAGAAGTAATTAGTTGTGGCACATTCAATAAAAAAAATTCTATAAATGTTTGGTCCAATGAAAACCATCATATTGGTTTATGTCTTCAGAATTGGCTATTATAATGGAGCTAAAACAATTGAATGTCTGTGTAACACTTTAATATAGCTACTTATCATAATAATCACAACTAGGTCAAGTTTTACCTTCTAGTTCCTGGTGAAGCTTTAAATATAATGTCTATTTTAGTTTTGGTGCTTTAGGAAGGATATGCCTGTTCTTTAATATCATATGATTGACTTGAGCCTAGCTTGAAAAAGATCCTTAGTAAAAGCTAGCATCATTAGGAGATGGTGTGAATTGGAATTTGCATCCATTGGATGGTAGAAGTGATTTGAGGAATTAGGGGTTGCCCATTGCTCCCAGCCTGAAGATTGGACATATCTTTGTTTAGAATATACAAATTTATTCTTTGGTTATTGAAATGTTTATGCAGCTTAAAGCTTCAATCACAAATGATTCATTAAGTACTTAAGAGAGTGCAATGGTTGGAATATTCAATAACAATCTACTTGTGGAAGAGTTGAGTTTTAGTATTTTAGAAATCTACATAGGATTGTGATGATGATTGCTTATTTATTCAATTTTTCTTCTATTTTTAATTTGTCTTCTTCAATAAGACTAATATCCATTATATTTTTCATTGAAAGCTGAAAAGGATACTGTTGTTTATCTCAACTGTCTCCTTTACCTCTTCTTTTTCATCAAAAGCTCGAAAGGATTCTTTTTAGTCTTCTATTTTAACTTTGGTGATTGTTAACTTCAAGAGAGATTCAATATAAATAGAAATCTAAATAATTGGCTATAATTAAGCCATTAAAAGTTGGCTAACGCCCATTCCTGTTTACAACAATATAATTTAACCATAGCTTGATAGTTGGAAGATCATTATTACCTCATCTTTTGTACTTTTCTGTTGAGTATTTTGAATTTTTTGAAATTAGTATGCCAAGTTAGTTCGACATCCTTGCTCTGTGGCATACATAATTAATGCCAGAGGCTTTTGTCATTCTAATGTTGGAGGAAGTTTAGATGTACAGAGCTTATCTATGAATTGTGATATTTAGAGGTGGATCCACTGTTTTAAAATTCATGCATTGTAGCCTGGTTTGCCTCAAGGCAATTGACATTTTCCCCAAGGCTTAAGCCTTAATAGTGCTTTTTCAAGGCTGATGCCTCACTTACATCAGCCTTGTGCCTTTAAGACTTATATAACTCAAGGCTATGTGAGGCTTAAGCCTCATTATGTTGACCAGAAGGCTGAGTCTAAATCTTTTTTGTATTTCATATGCTTTCGATTCTATCCTAGAACACTTAAATTGATACTCATGTAAATACTACAAATATTTTTCTATTTTAAAATTTGAATCTTAATTACTTGGGAGAAATCCAAGTTTTGAAAATTGAAACTTTAAGCCTTTTTTTTAATTAGCATTTAAAATTTCTCTGAAATATTTCAAGTCTTAAACTGATGTTAGTTATAAATATGCTAGTTTGTTTTTTTTTTCCCTTAAACTGGTGTCAATCACTAGGATAGATCTAACTTTTGAAACTCAAAGCTAAAATTTCTTCTAGGTTACATACACATTACCAAATGAACTTCAAGTTCAAATGTCAATTGTGTTTACCACAAGGAGCATCATCAAAATAATGAACAAAGCTGGAAACCTGAAAAAAAAGGGTTGCTGTATACTGCAAAAAACTAAGAAGTAGTTCTACCTATATTATTCCATTTTTTTGGGTTGGGTTCCTACTAATTTCTTTTTTATCGACATTCAAAAGCACACTAAAATTTTAGCCTATAATATGTTTATTAGTTTTTTTTTTTTCAAATGATATTTTTTTTAAACTAAAGCAATTAATATATCAAGTTTGTGTCGCTAATGCTTGTCGTTGTTATATGATATAAGGTAAGCACAAATAAAACAGCTCAAGTTTTTGTATGTCTCATGTTTACCCAAGTACCATTTGAACTTTTAGAATTTATGCCAAGAAAAAAAAATGTTATTATAATATTGTGGGGCTTATGCCTGATTTCATAAATAAAGTGCTACAATTAGACGTCACAAGTTTTAAGCCTTGGATGGAGCAATGTTTACTGTTGTTGAAGGCCACACTTCATCATGCAGTTTTTAGTATAATCTCAATTGCTACAGTTGCCATATGAACCTTATCTTACTATTTGACCAATATTTAGTCAAGGAACACACCTTCATCCCACATATAGCATCTTGGTATCTTTCTACCATCATACATGTTAGAACTTTTAATTGTGGTCTACCCTTTGGCTTTTGGACCCTCCAGCTGTCCAGCATATGGCAAAGGTATCTTTTTCACTATTGCCCAACCGTGGAAAATGAGATTTTGTGAACCTTGTTTTGTTGTTTAAAAAAGAAACTCAAATTTTCTTGTTTAGATGGAAACCATCTAAAGCAATTATGATGTATTTTCATCTCATATTTGCTCTGGATGTAGTTTTATTGGTTGCAATGTGCAACTGACTGTTGCTTGCTAATTACTCAAGTTTTATTGGAAGTCATGCACGAACCAATAACCTGTAGCATTCAGTTAAACTGTGTTTCTTTAGTTAATGATGGGTGAGATGAATAGAATATTCCTGTCTTCCAGGAGTTGGTCATTTTATGGTTTTATATTGAAGTCTAAGATTAACCACTTATGTCGTTTGTAATGCAGGTGAGTCAGTTTGTGAATTGTTTGGTTGAGGCAAGAAATGAATTACAGCATAAGTATGTTCCTTGTATTTTTCAGCAGATAAAATTCTAGCTTCTTATTTGTTTTTTGGTTAACATGAGCTCATTTTACCTTTTGCAGATCTGAAACCGTCCAACGTAGATTCACAATTACAAAGGCTCTTCTATTTAAGGCAGACAGATCTTCATTTGACCGTCTTAGCCAACAGGTTTGTGCTGCTTTGAATTACTATCACTCAAAACAATTAAACAAATGACTGCAATACAGTGTTTCAATTGTTAATATCAAGTGCATTAATGAATGCTTCATCCTCTGCTTATACTTTTTTGGCAAACTTTAGTGATCTTTTCATTTTTAGGTGGTTGTAGTATGAAAATGCACTGATAGCCTTGGCAATCCTCTGTACTGCAGTAGTTCCTCCTTCCTAGGCTTTCTCTTAAATTTCACAACTCAGTTGAACTTGACTAGCCTTTTCTATATGAATTTGCTTTTATTCCACTTTTTCAAGGCTCAATTGACATTAAGTCACAAGTAGTTAACTCTTTTTAATTATTCCTGTCCATATAATTTTAGTTCTCTGTCTACCACTATCATTTCTTTCTCTTTCTTTGATTATTTCTATCCATATTATTTTAGGTATTTCTTTTCCGCTTTCATTACCCAGGGGTGTTAATAGTCACTATTCCTAACTAGAGCATTTGAAGGTCTTCGTAATATGTATCCAGACCACCTTGACCAGTTTTATCTTATTTCTATTCAATTGTGGCTAGTCCTGCCATTTCTTGGACGTACATTCTAATTCTGTCTTTTTCATGTTGTACCACATATCCATTTCTCTCTCCCTTCAAGTTTTACCACTTATCCATTTCACACACACAAAACAGAACAAATAAATACATAAAGTGAATTCCACCATCACTTGACCTTCCATCAGTAATCATATCAGCCTCTATGAGTCATTATTGGAATGCTTTAGCTTCAAAATCGTTTCTGTAGGCCTAAGTCACGAAGTTCCGATTTGTAAATCTAATTTCAAAGGATTTCTTTGCTTCAATCCTTTGCAGTCAAAATGGTTGTAGTAGGCACTAGGTTGTTTTACTAATACAATGTTAATCTGTTGACAAAATTTATATGTTTTTTGGAGTTTTAATTCAAGCTGATATATTAGTTTAATTTAGTGGTGATAAATTTTGTGGTATAATATTGAATAACTGGCAAGCGTTTTTTTCATTAAGAATTTTTTTTCCCTTTTTCTGACTTGATATCTTTGCAAACCTGTAAGAGTGGGCAAGTTTTTATGTTATTATTTATTATAATGTTTTAACGTAGTTTTCATAATTATCATTCTCTATTGTAATAGTAGTTACTCAGGATATCTTTTTTTTTTTTTGAAATTGCTGTTTTATTCAAAGTATTTCTTATTCGATAAAATTCAGGCTTGGAGTTCCTCCACTTTTCCTCTCTTTTACTGTACTATCCTCCATTCACAGATTTTGTCCAATGTTCTTATGTCAGTATGCATGAAACAAATAGTTTTCACTGAATTGCTGTTATTCATAATATGAAGATATACAAGTTGGAGGCAGAACACAAGAGATTAGAGGAGGATGCACTAGTTTACAATCGACTTCAACAACAACTTAAACTCTCACCTGCTTACAAACAGGTATTTCTTGATTTCATTTATAACCATGACGGGTAGATACACTTGTTTCTGAGCTGCATGTGATTTCGATTGAACAAGCTTCTCATGGTTGTGGTTTTGGCATTTGCCCTATTTCACCCACGAAAACCAGCATTCTTTTAATTCTTTCTGACAAGCTCACCCTGCATTCTGATTTTTCTTGAATTTTCATTCTTATATTTTGAAGATGCTCGAACTTGGTGCTCGCATGGAGCTGAAGGCAAGTTCAGATCAGTTTCTAGAAGAAACTCCTGATACTGAAGAATTTTCCAGCATCTCATTTGAGGAATTACTAGAACAAGAAAAGAAGGATACATTTTGGTAAGCGCTAAGTTCTAACAGCTAAAGACAAGTTACATCTCCCTTTTTCCTGTTGCTCTGAGCTTACCATACTTCTAATTCACCCATTTTCAGGCAACGAAATGGAAGGTTGAGATCCTGCACTAATTAAAAGCTCATGCATGCCCCCTTTGCTGACTAATACTGATGCCTGATTTAGGTTGTCTCTCCCCAGCAGTATGTACATCTCCCACTCCCAAAATTTTGCATAGGCAACACGACATCTTTTTAAAAATTATCTCTGATTTTTTTGGGGGGGCTCATGTTGTTACATTGCTTTTCTTAAGTCTTTTCATTTAGAAAGCTAATTTCTTTGGTGATAGCAAACATTTTTTAAGAATGAGAATTGAGCATTTGATTAAAGTAAAAAGGAGAAAAGAAGACTGAATTGGATAAAAATCCAATTAATCTCAATGGGTACCTTTTTTTTTTTTTTTTTTTATGTGCAACAATTTGACATCTTGAGTGGATTGTTCAGTAGGGGAATTGAAGTTGACACTAACTTCAACTTCTATTTGATTCTTATTTTAAGTTGCAATTTCGATGTTGAGCGATGAACACAGCTTTTCAATCAACCAGTGAACTTGAAAATAAATTGAGTGACAGATTCTCAACTTGCTGGGATTTTGGCTTTGATCAGACAAAATTAGATCCTTTTTCTTAAATTTTAACTAGCAGTGTTGTCAAGGCGGAAAGACGGAATTAGGTGATAAGTGAGGTGGGGCCTAGGCAAATTATAAAATAATTATTTAGATGTTCTTAAAAAATTATTTATTTATTCATTGGTTCCTCATTTTATATATATGTATATATATGATATATATACTATTACTAAAATAAATGATATATTATTGATTTTAGTATATTATTTAATTTTTATTAATTTAGAGTTGAAAATAAAAAAATTTTCAGTCCATCATAAAGAACACAAATTGCAACTACTTGGAGTGCCTTGGCAGTGGCCTAGGCTCTTGGGGGATCTAGGCATCTAGGCATTGCCTGGGCTTGAAAACATTGCAAACTGGTCAATTGGTGTTCTAACCTTGTTTTTTTTGTTGAAAATTGAAGGATAGATCCTCATGAAAAGAAAAATTCTAAAGCTTTTTGTCTAGATTGATAACTCTAGAGAAAAGGAAAGAAAATAAAACACTTTTAAGGGGGGCCCTTTCTGTCCCTCTCTCTATCAATTCAATAGTGAACTTGTAAGTCTTTTGAGAGAAAAAAAAAATGAAATTTTGTTGTGGATTTGAAAAGCTTTGGAAAATGGTAGGAGCCCTATTTGTAGATATAATGGGAGGAAAAATTTCAAAGTTTGTTTCATTTCAAGAAAAATAATAATAATAAAACAAAAAAAAAAGATAAAATGATAGAAAATTGATTAAGATGGTAGGAAGGGGGACTTGTTTATCAGTTGTAGTAATGAAGAGGTGGAGGAACACCTAAAGTAACATCAATAGAAATAGTTATGATATAAGTAATTACAATATAACTGTCAACTAAGCGCTTGATAGATTGAAATGAGAGAAGCTAGATTATGTAGCCTCCATGTAGTTGGGATCAAACTTAGTTGAGTTCATCAGCTAACTACATTTTTTTTTTGTCATTTTTTTCTCATTTCTTTCACTACACTTATGGTTTTAAGTGAGAACTTTTCTAGTTTAAAGTACATCATATGACATCAACCCTTAGGGGTTTTATATTTGCAAATTGTGGACGTAAGAATATTGCAAGTGATGATATGGTGTCACCCAGTTTTGCTCTTTTCTTGTTTTTTAATCATAGTAAGATGACCTCAATTATCTTCATGTTTGGTTTTTGTCTACAAAGAAATCTTTGCTACAAAACAAGGATATGTTAAGTGAAGTTTCCAGTTAGAAGCTAATGTAAGGAGACTTGCAGTTAGGTTCTTTAGATTCTGTGGGAAGCACTTGGTGTGCTAGAACGTCAGATAGGACGTCCTGTGAAATGCAACCACATGAATGTTCCAGTTTTGACAAAAAGAAGGGGAAAAGAAAGAAATCCTTGAAACTCATGCTTTTTGGTGGAGGGCGGCCTTTTCGTTGTACCAATTGTGTTTGATGTCTTTTTCTAGGTTGACAAGATGTAGACTAGTGATATGTGGACAAGATGATATATGCCACCTTTATCTTTGCATTGTGATGGAGTGAATGTTTGAGCTTTAACGTTATAATGGAGTAACTTTCACTATTGTGCTAAGGACTGCCTTTTCTTTTACAATATACTGCAAATACTTACAGTACCAATGGTTCGCTCATATTTTCAAATTTTATCCTCATGTTTGGAATTATGAGGAGAAAATTCATGAATTTAAATTCCCAAGTCTACAAAATTTAAGAGCTTGTGGTTCATTCTTTCTTTTCTTTGTTTATTGTTTATTTGTAATTCTCTCTGTGAAGTTTATTTATTAAAAAGTTTTAGTTTAAGCTTATAGCGGTAATACCAATGCATATAAAGTATCATTCTTACATCCAAGCAATCTTATCCTTCCCCTCATTCTTTCATTATCAAATAACATATTTTACAAGAAAAGTTATTCTGACCCTCCTTT
>JAJIYU010013955.1:0-13520 GCA_030144865.1 Tinospora cordifolia
ATATATATATATATTTGTAGATATACATAAGTGTTGGTTATTGGGTTATATTGCTCACATATATATATTTTGAAAAGGGGACTATTAAATTATACTAATAAAGATAGAGATTACATTCACTGCCAAACGAGATATCTAGACAGTGAGTCGAGTATAGTACAAAATTAGAGAGATCGATGTTTCCCCCTTTACATAATTAATCCCCAAACTTATATCCCTTTCCCAATTTTGTTATGGATATCCAAGTTGCAATCAAAGTGTTGGATCTCTCCCATGGAAGCCATTCTGATTTGCTTTTGTCCAAAAAAATTCTAGCATTTCTTTCTTCCCAAATGCTATACCACACAGAAAACAAAATGGATTTCCAGTATTGTTGAAGCTTGGAGGCAGAGATTTCCTATGGAATTTGGAATAAATTATCTACAGGTGGAGGAACTATGCTCATATGCATCTGTGTCGACCAGTTTCATAGTCACTTCACCACCTTGCATTCCCCGAAAGACGTTTTGGATTGTTTTCGAGCTATTTTTGCACATGATACAGATTGAGAGATTCAAAGAATGTTGAGGAAACCATTTTTGGAGATTATCTGCGGTGTTTAGCTTGTATAGACTAATCAAACAAGCTAAGATGTGCGCTTTTGTAGGGGCTTTTGACTTCCAAATGAAATCTTTTGGGACATTCGATTGATGGTTCGACTTTGCGTTTAGTTACACCATGAACGATCTAATTGAAAATCTGTTATTGATGTCTCCACACCACTGTGGCTGGTCTTCTTCCCTTGTATCTCCTTAAGTAAACTGTGTAATGTAGTCAGTAATTCCCTTAATTCTGCCAAGTATCCTTCTCCCATATTGCTTGAAGATGAAGATTCCATCAGCAGTGCACTCTATCCCCCTTCGTGATTCGGGTCAAGAATTTTGAAATCGACTCATCAAGTTTGCTGGAATTTCTATACACGAGGAAATTGATCCTTTAGCCTCCCTGTACCGCACCAAGTGTTCCCCTAGAAATCAATCTTATCCCATTTTCGACCTTCCACATTATGGGAGGTCTGAAACTGTCATAACTATTGTAGATATCCTTCCAGGGAGAGCGATCGTTGCTGCTCCTCTGAAGGCCAACTTCCTTGCCATGAGCTTTAGCCTTTTGTATGCTTTTTACTATCCTTACCCACATTGACCCCGATTTCTCCTCCATACGCCACAACCATTTACCCCTTGGGGCGAATTTTCTTCTCACCAAACCACCTATGCCCAAGCCTCCTAGAGATATATCTCTACACACCTGTTCCCATTTCACCAGGGTGTGACCTCGCCCGATCCTTTTTATGTTTCGACAGAAAGTCCCTCATAATTTCTCAATGAGAACAACCACCTTCTTTGACATTCTAAAAATAGACATAAAGTATGTTAGTAAAGCTTCCAAGATCGTTTTTAGCAAAAGAAGACGACCTCCTCTGGAGAGGTGACTCTTTTTCTACCTGGCTATTCTTCCTTTGATGGTTTGAATCATTGGATCCTAGAATTCAGTTCTATTCGGATTTCCTCCTAATGACAGTCCCAAATATTGCATCGACCATTTTTTAGATGAAACCTTTAGACCTGTAGCCAAGTTGTTCACTGTTCTTCCTCGATATTGATGCCTAGAAGCTGACTCTTCTTCTTGTTTATGTCCAGCCCTGTTAGGAAGTAGAAGGCATTGAGGGATTCCATAACCACCTCTATTTTCTCCTTTCAATTTTGAATTGTTCTTTTTAGGGAGGAGACATATATGTCTCGTTCACCTTCCTGTTAACAATGACATCCTTGTGGAATTCCTTCAAATAGGCTATAATATCTTTTTTAACTATTTCCCAAGCCTGTTGAGAAAAGGCCATAATGAGACCATCCGAACCAGGGGGCTTTCCACCATCGCAGCTAAACGCCACCTCCTTTATCTCTTCTTCTTCAAATCCCCTCTCCAACCACTTGCTTTCTTTTGCTGTGATTCCTTGCCACTTCACACCATCTATTCCCCATTTAAGGTTAGATTTTTCCTTAAATAGGTCTTCGAAGTAATCGATTATTAGTTTTTGTATGTTTGTTTTATGTTCTAGAAGATTCCCCGACTTGTCTTCTAATTTTGAGATCATGCTTCTGAACTTCCTCAAAGATAGGACTCTGTGGAAGTATTTTGAATTACATCTCCTTCGTTTGCCCTCTTCATCTTGGCTTACTGTCTACTCTTCCTTTCCTGTCTGCATTCCAACAGATGGATTTCCTCAATCAGCTTCTTCCTTTCCTCTAGAAGGTCAGGGAGGTCTTCTATTTCCACCTTCTTATCCAACGACCGAAGAGATTCCATTAGGTCAAGTTTCCTTGTTTCTTCTTCTGCTACCTGCCCCTTGCTCCAATCCCTTAATTTAGCTTTCAAATTTTGGAGCTTCAACATTATTTTGTGCCATTCCCATCCTTTACTTTGATCAGCCTCCCACTCTTGTTTTACCATTTCTTTAAACTTGGGCTGTTGGCGCCACACGTTTTTGAAACGAAACGGAGCATGCCCCCATTTAACTTCCTCTGTGTCCAACAAAATTGGCCAATGATCAGAAGTTATTCTTTGCATGCCCCAAACGTTTTGGTCCCTAAATTTGTCTCCCCATTCTTCATTGCATAGAAATCTATCCAGCTTGGACATAGTTGGACTATGGCGATTGTTACTCCAGGTATAACATAGATTTTTGAGCTCTGATTTGTGTTAATTTCATATTATGAACCTAGTCGTTGAACATGATCATTTTGGAGGTTTGACTACAGTTCTTTTTTTTCTTCCATGCGGTGAACCATATTAAAATTGCTTCCTATGCACCAGGGACCTTGAATGCTTGATGAAAGAGCCACCAACTCAGTCAAGCATTCCACCTACCCCTCCTTATCACACGACCCATAAACTGTTGTATACCACTAGTCTGTACCATCATAACCACGAATTTTTATCGTCAGAGAGTGCTTCCCTTCCCATTTCTCTTGCACCAGAATGTTTCTAATGTCCCATAATATAAGAATTTCCCCTATTGAACCATCCGCAGCAATTGTTGCCAAGTCCACATATCTTCTTTTCCACAAGTCTGCTATCAAAGATTGATCAATCACAGACTTTTTGGTTTCTTGAATGGCTATCAGGTTCGCTCTAGCAATTGATATGGTTTTCGTGATGAGACTTCTTTTGGTCGTCGATTCACATCCTCGGATATTCCAGCTCAAGATCTTCATAAGGACAATTTTACCCCTTAAACACTCACCGAGGCTTATGGCACTGCGATCAATTGTGATTTGATTGAGAGTAAGAAGTCTCGGACTCGCTCGAACTCCATTTCTTGAGTGCTCTTCTTCATCTCGTTGTAACTGCTTTGATTCATCATTTGATCCTCCCCCTCTGGCAAATTGCTTTGCTGATTTTGTGTGATCTTCGACCATAATTTCTTCCAACCTCGTCTGACAAGTGGAAAGGTAGAGACAAAAGTCAACCCAAAACTCTTTGCGCCACTAGAAGATTGAGGGAGAGGGTAAGTATAGCATTAGGCAAATACCTGGTTGTCTTCTCCATCAATTTGGTGATCTGGTCTGCTCGTTGTTCCAGTGACCGTCTCCTTAGAATCTACGTCTGTGATTTAGGCTTTGGCTACCTGCTTTGATTCTGTTTGATCTGAGTCTTTGTCCAAGTCGGGCACGCTATCGTCCGCTTGGGCCTGCTAGTGAGCCAGGATTCCAGCACTATTTCTTTTGTTGGCCTTGCCCGCTCTTTAATAGACTTTAAAATTTAACTGATCCACAACCTGTTATTTCCCTTGGCCCATCCCCTGATTTCGCCCTCTTATCTCATGAATCGGTTCTTGAGACGTACCTATGGGCTCGTCTAACTTCACAATTCTTCCTAGGTTTTTGCACGCTCCTTCGTGAGCTTTCTGTGACGGGGGGGATCTTGATCCAATCACCCTGGCCCAAAACAATATGTTGATCAACCTTGGCTTAACTACATTTTCCATCCAATGTTCTGTCCCTTTGTCAGGGACAAGTGACTTACCGCTATTGTCCGTTGTAACTGCTTCACCTACCCCGCCATCTGACGATCGCCTGCTCGTCGGCGTTCTATCCTCACCTTCCTCATCGGCATCTTCATCATCACTGCTCATAATCTTGACTTTGGAGCTCCTCCAGTCGTCGGTCAGCCATTCTTCGTTGTTGGTTATCCCCTCCAAGTGATTTTCGGTGAATGTTCCAAGAATTTGTTGCCGTAGTTCTTTCACTTCCAAGCCCCAATTTCGTTCAAGTTCCACTAGTGTCAACTCTTGAACGCGATTGTTGCCGTATATGTTGAACTCTTTTGGTAGGAAGGCAGAGTCATGTCTTCTCATCCTCAAGAAAGCTATTTCCATTGAAGAGTTGGATATGGTGATGTGTGCAATATCCAATAACCCACCGCAAGCCTCTCCTATTTTGCTGAAGGTCTAGATATTCCAATCTTGCTGCCTTATATCTTCAATTCCCATCCAACTATTCTTATAGGTGATTTGCACCCCATTGTTAACCAAGTCTTCGCTCCTATCCTCGATGTAAAATCTCCCTAGCATAGTCTGGTAATTCTTTGCATGAAGAAGTTTTGCTTCACTCTTCTTATAGTAGAACATCATGCTTTGTGCCACATCTAGTCTCAAAAGTGAATATCTCGTTTCAATAGCTGTCGGACTAATTTTTCCACTGTCCTCCAAGGTGTTTCATGTGACGTTCGAATGATAAGGAATTTCTTCCCGTCTTGATCCCCTCTCCCTCCCCCCTGTGTCACCTGTCGCCTTCCTCCTACACCCACATTTCGTCTCAGTTGTCGATTCCCCTCCATTTCTTGCATCCACAGTCCCCTGTTCCTACTTGCTTCATCTTCCTTCAATAGCGCCTCCTCTACTCCAGATTGTCTCACCTTTTCCTAATATATGTCCTTTAGGTTGTGTTTGGTTGCTAAGAAAATTTTCCTTGAGAAAATATTATTTTCTTAAGAAAATGTTATTGAGAAATTTTTCTCATGGTTGTTTGGTTGGACATGAGAAAATTTAATAAAAGTTAGTTATAGGTAGTTATTTTTTAAATTGATGTACAAAAAATTTTCTCATGAGAAAATTATATTTTCCACCCTTTAGGCTGAAAAAATTATGGTAAGAAAATGGTAGAGGTGAGAACATTTAAAAAAAAAATTTTCTCATCCTTTTGTCCATCCAAACAGCAGAAAATATGATTTTCTCAAGAAAATAAAAATTTTCTCGAGAAAATCTCTATTTTCCGTGCAACCAAACACAACCTTAGTTGTGTTTGTCCACCACTTCTTGGACTACCTAATCCATCGCTTTCCAAATATTTCGCCATGCTTTTGTCGTGCATTCCTTTGATATCACAATACTTAGATGTTGGTTGCTTACCATTTTTGTTAGTTTGATTTACCAACCATTATTATTGACCAAAACTTCCATGATGATTGTAAACCCTGGTCCTCGTAAGACACCTATATTTCTATAGTTTTCGTTCTCCTTCAAAATTTCCTCTACCATCTTCTTCGGTTAGATTATCGCCTCTCTGTTCACTGCAATATGATAATGTTGATTTCTTGTAATCTCTTGAAACAACATCTCTTGGCTGTACTTGGTGAAGCATATCGAGAAGTATTGATGTTTAGTTGGGAAGGGCACATAATGCTATTTCCCGTTCGTCGAACTTCTCTCTTGGCATTTACTGCCTTGACCAACTCTTGGATGAAAAGTTCTTCGTTTCACATTTAGTTGATTGGGATATGTGGTTTCCGGTCGACTTTTGTTGTATTGGGATTTACTACCCTGTTTCTTCCTCTTGACTAGAGTCCATCCATCAGTTTCAGCCCGTGCCATCTGCTACATGAGAATATTCTTTCATGTTGTTCCTGTAGCTTGTCTTACGTGGGTGATCTTTGTGTTGGGGAACTCAATGTAACCTCGATCTCTGATCCTGACCCTTCTATTTTTCAATCTAGTGTCTTGTCGTTCGTCATAATGGTTCCCATGGCGTTGAACTATTTGTTTCCTTGTTCCTCTCTCCATTCCTCTCCTCCCATATTCCATTCTCGCCCATCCTTTGTTGTCCTTGTCGGTACTTGCCGTTAGTATTCCTCTGCATTCCATCCTTTCGAGTATGCCCGTGCTTCGTGATCTTGCCTCAATTCGCTCGCCGTCTTCTGTTCTCTCTCCACTCTCTGTTCGCCATTTTTATTGTTTATATGATTTCTTTCATGTTTTTCACATAATTATATGATTTTGAAGTTTGTTTGCTGGTTTGGTGTTGGTACTTAAATAAATCATTGAAGATTGCAGTGATTTTTTAACTACTATTTTTATTAGGATATGACAGTCATACTATAATGAATGAATTTAATGCTTTTGTTAAATAAATTTCTCTTTATTGTTAATTTGTTAGTAATATCAGGACTTAATTAGTTTGTGAATTGAATATTCTTGCATGCATGCAAGGCGAAATTAGTTGTGAGTACATGCTCAAAGTTTCGTAGTATACTTATTTTTATGTTGTATTTTTCATACAACAACAACATTATCTATACTTATTTGCACTTTTTATATTTTTGAAACAATATTGAGGGTTACACCTTGTCTCATGCAAAATGTCCGTATTACGCCCAATACATTTTTAAGCCTCCCAACTTTTATTGATGTAAGATGGAGAAGTAGTGTTGATTGGTGTATGGGATTTACTAGTAATTGTTGTAACTATTTTCTCTCAACTACCTTTCTTATACATATGAAAGGAAACTATATATTTATTTTATCTCTGTTTCTTTAATGTTTATCTTGTCAAATAGGTTTACAGAGTTTCAGATATGGAACTTGTGAGAGTGCTTCCAAGTGCTGAAGATGAGGTCAATGTAGCATGCTTTCATCCTTTAGTTGGAGGAGGTCTAGTTTATGGAACTAAGGTGAAAATCCAAATATATGCCTATTCCAGTTTTGCTTGTGTGTTAATCAAAATTTTCCGATTCTTGATGTACTATTACTATGAAATGCAGGAAGGAAAGCTTAGAATCCTTCAGTATGATAGTGCTTACAGCACAAATTGTACAGGAACAAACATCCTTTTTGAGGAGAACATGCTTGAGGTATAACAAGGTCCTCTCTGTAGTCGATTATTATTTTATGCCTAGTTTTCGATTATTAAGTCGAATGGATGGGTTAATTTCTTTTTGTGAATTATGTCGCAAGTATCTTTACGAATCAAATCACTAGATTTTAGTATTGTCTAGGCATTAAGGTGATGCCTATGTGATTTTTTTTTTTTTTTTTCTGTTTAGGATAGATAGTGCCTTAAAATATTTGTTTATATTTTTCCCTAGTAGATGCTGAATTAGGTATATAAATACCTACTTAACCTCTACTTCTATTTCAACTCCAAGCTATTTAAATAACTCTTTTTTTTTTTTTGAACTTTTTCTTATAGAGGCTAATCAATTTCAATTAAAGGTTAAAAAATCTAAAAAAATAAATTTTTACCGTCTTTTTTTTGTAGATATTTAAAGTAGAGTTACCAAGGACTACCTAACCATATTTTACATTAATTTTGCACTCGTCAATATTTTCCTGTTAGAAGAAAAACTAAGACCAGGGGGAATATCTTGAAATGTTAATGACCAAACTATCATGTTGAATGTAATGACAGAAAGCAAAATAGAACTTGAGTTTGATTTTTGTATGTCAGGAACAACTAAGACAACGGGACATTGGAGATTTTTTATAGCAATATAAATAGTTGAGCCTATGATTCTTTTGTTAGCAAAAGGTGCATGGAAATGACTTTGCTAACCTCATTTTGAATTTATTTTCTGCATGTAAAACCTCAGTGATGCAAGCTTGTAAGGAAACTAAATGAACTACCATTTACTTACTGTGTAAATATACATTATTTATGCACGAGGGGGATTGCAGAAAAGCAGTGGGAAAATAAAGAATGAGTTGAACCAGAATAATGTGCTTTGGATGTATAGGGTTTAGTCTGCTGATATCCCTTTCTATTTCTCGTACTGTATTGATTCTATCTTTAGATAGTTTGCTATGGTTTTGAGCAATCTGATGAATTGATTTTTTTCTTTTAAAAATTTCAAACTATAGTATCGTGATTCAATCATTTTAATGTCATCATGTTACTTATGTTAGTATAGTTCTTTTTGTTGTAGGTCCCAACATATGCTTTAGAATGCTGAAACTAGAGCCCTTCTATCCTGCGTTGTACAACTCGTCTTTGATGGTACATAATCTTACTCTGTTTCTACATGATAATGACTGATCTACCTGGACACTGACATGAATCTATGATTTTTATTGTTGGCTCAAATACTGAGAAATTAGCTGCAATATATTTCAAAAATTTACTGTAATAAGATGGGTCTGAATTAAGAAACTTTGTAATTGTTGCCTGTTTAGTTGTTTGTTGAATGCCGAGTTCTTAAAAATGCTTGCATTTTGGCATTGACAAAAAGTAGCTGTTCATTCAACAAAAATGATTTTGAAACATTTATCAGAGAGGATCAATGTCGCAAGTATGACTTGGATAATGATAGAACGGTCTTGATCCAGTGATGTCAATACATTACCTACTGGTCAAACTTTGAGTGTGTTATCTCAGGCTGCTATTTGAGGCTGAGTTGGTTTGGATTAATTGCTAATCATGCTGCAAAAGGGAAGAGCAGTTTATCAATTAATTGGGCTACAGGCCATCTCAAATCAGTTATTGCCAGGGCTTAGAATGTTAGACACTTAATAGGTGACAATTGATTGTTAGGAAGAGTGATAAATTGATCTCTTATGGAAGTGTGTCGGTTACTTCTTTTTCTACTTTTTTCTTTGTTATAAAGAAGGATAATTTAATGTACTACAGAAACAGAGGGGAATATTTTTTTTTTTTTTTCTTTTAGGTGTGCAAAGAGTTCTGAGCATTGCTGGATAAAATTAAGATCTGATCATGCTTTTGACACTTGAAAAACTTCCCCTCGAATTTCTATAGTACTTATATTAGAAACTTTTATCCTCTTGCATCTAGGAAAGAAGCTGAAAAGAATTTTTTTCCTCTATAGGGACTGTAAGAGTTGCTTTACTGGGGATAACTGGGTTGCTCAATGTGCATTTTCCTTTTACCAATGTTTTCTTCTATTAAAGTCAACAGAAGTGGTCTCTCTGTGCTGCAGACCCACATTGTATTGTAACTTCTGCACTGACAATTTGAATGAACTTCTAAATAGAAACAGTTAAACAAGTACATACGTTTGTATACATTGATTTCAGTAGGGTGTTTCCATGCTGCAGACCTGACATTGTGCAATAGCTTCTGCTTAGACATTTGAATGAACCTCTAAATAGGAACAATTAAACGAAGTACATTTGTTTGTATATATTGATTTCATGAGGGCATCTGTCTGTTAGTATTTATTGATTGGAATTTGCCCTTTGTTTCCTTAAATAGATATGTAAGGGTGAGGTGACAGAGGAAGAAGAGACATGAACTTTGTGAGAAATTGGGCTGAGATGTCTGTTTTCCTTATTGGATAAATAGTTTGGACTTTGGACATCACATTTGGGGTGTCTCGAGCAATATGTTGGACTTGTAAACCAATGCAAGGTGTTTGTGCGTGAACGCACGCGCGTGTATATATATATATTGCTTTGTATATAATGGATTTTACCTGGACCAATACATATTTTTCTTTCAGACCTTTTGCGATCAGTTCTTATGGTAGGAGGTCTAAAGTGTTGTTACTTAACAGTATATATGTATGTAATTGTGTGTGTATATGTATGTATGGAGGACTTGTTGGTTTAGTAAAGCAAGTAACAGATGCTTTATTTTTGTGCGGTTCATAGTAAATGCAAAGAATTAAGATGCGTTACGGGCTTTTGAACACTTTGGTGTATTCCATTTTGGTTCTCTCGCGTTCTACTAATCATTAACTTGTGTTGGTCTCCTACATTTCAGGAACATGTGGGTGGCCTGATGAGGTGGTGAACAATGTGGTGGTCAAATTCCCTGATGGGATTTACCAGATTAGTAACGGTTATTGCTGTTAATTCTCCTCTTTTTTTTTTTTTTGTGATTTTTTTCCTCCACTTTGTTTACAGTTGAAAGCCATAGAACAAGTGGTGTTTCAATTTATGTGCAATTTTCTATTTTCCTCTGTATTTTTCCCTCTATCACATGATATGATGACGAAAATATGTATGTACTTGCCTTTGGATTGCACCTTTCTCTGTAAGACACAAATTTAAAAAAAAAAATAAAAGAAAGAAAATACAGATGCAGAGAGAGCAAGGAAAAAAAAAAGCAGAATAAGAAATATGATATGTTGGAAGTGCTTGATTTACAATTCAACAAGTAGAATATAATTTAAAAATGAAAACTCAAAATGTAAAATTGTCTTTTCTAAACCAAACACATTCAAACGTGTTTGGCTATTTTTCATTGTTCTTTTTCTTCTTTTCAGTCGTGCACAAACGTTTTCAAAAAACAGTCAACCTTCGATGATTGAACGAAACTACACGAAGGTTCTCTCGAGTCCTGATCCCTGCGTGTACATTACCAAGCAAGTCTCACTAATACTAAACATTTAAAGTTTATCTTATAGACTCAAATTTAGGATGTTCCAAAAGTGCAATGCCTTTATATGTGCCCCAATACCTGGGCTTCTTCCGACTTTTAAAAAATTCTAGTTATATAATATATTATAAATCACAAATATATAACATCAAGATTAGATATATATAAAAATATGAAATAATGAATAAAAAAAATTGAAATTACTTTTCCCTCGATTTATTGGTAAACACTCAGCGGAAATTGTGAAGGTTTCTTGTCCAAAGTGTTCTTCATACCAAAGGAAGCTTTTAACGCAGAAATTTGCTTTAGAACATATTAACCAAAAGAGGCTTCAGCCTATGAAGCATTGTATTCTGTACAACCTGTGGTACACTCCAAAATCTAGCAGACTACAACCTACTATGTAATTTACAGGCATTTAATTCTTTACTTCAGAGCATAAAAGTAAGGCAAATATCACTTGGCCTTTACTTTTTACTTGTTCTGCCTTCTCCGAAATGCTGATCTTTTCTTTCTATCACTTGTCCTTCTAACATGTTTCCACTTCCGAAACTGTTCTCGCTCCTTCAACCAGCACGAATAATCCTTCCCTTGTTTGCACACAACAAAGTCCGCTAGATGATCAAAATCAGGTGGTCTTTGTCCACCTTGCAACAAATCGATGAAAGACTCACCGTTGCAGGTGGACTCTTCCTCTGTACATGGCAAAGTCTCCTCCATATTCTTAAGCTGCAAAACTTTTTGCAAATTTTCCCGTTGATTCCTGCAGAAAGAAAACAGAGAACAAAATAAGAAAAGCTTCTTTTACATATCTAATACTTCTCTTTCTGTAGGAGAACTTCAATTAAAAACAGTCTTAGAGGGCTCAAGCGTCACAAGTTCATCTGTCTTTAAAAAGAGTTTCTGGTTGCTGATATTGCAGAAGTCCATCCTTAACCACTCTAAAATAAGATGATCCTTCATTAGACTACATTAAGAAGGTATTGTATAAGAATTATGATGATGGCACTTGTGAAAAACACACAGCTTCTTTGTTGTTACCTTTTTTGCAGACAAACAAAACATCTATTTATTGATGATAAAAAGAAGGTACATCTACCACCAGTAGTGATACAAGAACACATGTCATGTTAAGTGTCCTATCCCTCATACAAACAATTTCCCCGTCCTGACATCCATTGAGAAATTAAAAGTTCACAACATCTAGGAGAGATGAAAATTCAAGAGCTCCTCTATAATGTCCTTCCAACATTTCATTTCATTTTTGCTTTGTCAGGAAAAATTCTACTGTTTCACTCTAGCCATATGCTTCCTTCCTCTCCAACGATAGTGATAGTATACCAAGGAGAAAACCTCGTGTATGTTCTTGGTGGCATGACCCTTTGACCTACAGTTGAACCAATTCTCCCACATTTTCTTAGCTACTCTATAGTTGAAGAAGATATGTTCCATCAAGTCTCCATTGTCCCAGCATAGGATGCAATAGAGTGGGAATTTTTTTAAAAGGAAACTACTAAGAAATAAATTAATAAAAGAAGGCTGCAGCTAGATGAGATATCCAGACTAGAGCAATGACAAGGACCACAAAATGCTCTGCCAGTTACATGACCATTAAGCAAAAGAGTACGCTATATACAGATTCATACAAAACACCCATGATGCAAACAAAATTTGGGAACGTTCCTATATGGCTTCCACTGGTCTGATTTTATCTTTGAAGAGTTTAGCATTTCTTCCTCTCAAATAATGTACTAAATAGCAAACAAAGTTACCCTCCAATCATCTTTAAGAGAGACAAACACAATCCAAGACTGGAAATAGCTCTTCTGACGAAGGGGAGTGAATACTGTCCAAACCTGATCACCATTGTCGCCAAACAACTTCTATAGTTCAACATTGCGCAAAAATATGAGACATTTTCAAAAACCTCTCTATAAAGACAACAGTAAGAAGGGCAAAGGGAAAGACTAAGAAATTCCCTTCACAAAATATCACCACAATTAAGTTTCTTAATGTATATGAGCCGTACAAGGATTTTCACCTTTCTAGGCAACTTGGTGGTCCACATAAAGGTCACAGCCATGAACGGAGGGTGATGGGTGTTATGAGCCAATTTGAGCAAGAAAGATCTAGTAGAGAAGAGAGTCCAAGAGTCCCCAATCCAAATTGGTTTTATCATCCCCTTCTGTAGGCTAAAACTAATTAAGAATTGTAATCACCTCTGGCTTCTCTCATTGTTTTCACTGAGATTTCTGTTGAGATAAAAATTCCAAACCCACAAACTGTTTACTACAAATGAAGAAATCTGCTATAGGTTTCTTGTGATTTTTCGATAGCCAATATAAGTTGGGGAAGAGGCAAGAGGTCTTTTAAACTAGATGCACCACGCCATGTTTCCTCCCAAAATGTCACCTTTATGTCGTTGCCCACTTTCCATCTAATGTAAGGATTGAATTTGGGCTGGATTTTGTGGATAGCCTTCCAAAGAGAATGAAGAGTAGCTTTGCCATTGATAGAGGCTTCCTTACCATTGTCGTAGAATCCATGAATGCTTTTGACCATTCTAGCGCATAGTGCTTCCAGATCAGTCTTCATTCTCCAGAACCACTTGCCCCTTAAAAGCCACGTTCCTTTGCTTAACATTTCCAATTCCCAACTCTCCATGTTGAAGGTCCCTGCAAACATTATCTCATCTATCCAAATGAGATTATTGGTCCTTGTGCTCACTTTTCCATAAAAACCTTTTTTGCAATCTCTACAGCCACCTTACAAGGAATTTGAAAAACAAAAAAGGAAATAACTTGGTATGGCTTGAAAGACTACTTTTGGAAGTAACAGTTTTTCTCCCCTTGGGAGATAACCGTTCTTCTA
>JAJIYU010013956.1:0-13535 GCA_030144865.1 Tinospora cordifolia
TTAATTATCAAATTAAGGTCTTATTTGCTTAATTTTTACTATATCTCTAATATATTTTATTTTTCATGTGCCAACCCACAATTTGCACCAAAAATTTTCTTAAAATCTTTGAAATTAATTCACTTAATTTATTTTATTTATTTTAAATTATTTGACTAAATTCTGGGGTATTACAGTAACTATGTTATAACGATATAAAATGAAACAATTTAATCTGTAATAAAATAACATTAATGGCAAGTGGTGCTTACATATTACTTTTGGACAATTGGAACAAAGTCAAGCTTGTCTTTGCTATTATAAGTCATCTTGTTGTGCCCAAATTTGCCACATAATCCAATAGTCATCATCATATCATGTCTAGGCATTTTCTTCCCATCTCCCCACATCTCATCTATGGATTTCTTTATGTTCTTCTTTGGTTATTCGAACATCTTCTTCTATGAAGGAGGCTTAATTGTATCTCCCTCAACTTCTAGCCACATCCTAGCCATTTATAGGATCCAAAGAGAATTCATATACGTTTTTATAAAATGCATTGGTCAAGTATGGGTCTACATATGTCACTGGGTCTTCCTTCAAGAAATTAATGCACGACAGTGCATGGCAACGGGGAATACCAGTCAACTCCCAACCTTTGCATGTGCAAGATCTCGATTGAAGGTCCACCACAAACCCATTATCCCCAAATTTAACCTAAAACATGTCCCCTCGAGCAACTTTTGGAATGAAAAATCTAGAATTGTACTTGTTTGTCTCCAATTTTTTCTTATTCTATGGCCCACAACATCTTTACTATTCTCTCCATCAATGCAGTTCTAACTTCATACAACATACTGACTATTGGGAGGTCCTTGCCTTTGCAATGTATCCATTGAATGTTTCAATGAGGTTGTTGTCAACATTATCGCACTTAAGGAGGGTTCTAATGAATGCCTTACACAATACATGCTGCTCTTGATTCATGAAGGCTTCACTTGTGACGGGATCCAATTCTTTCAAACCTCCCATGTGTTCTTTGAAATCAACCTCAAAAGTTGCATTAACACACTTTCGAAACAAGCTCTTGTAATCTTGTCCTTTGTATGTCTTTTTCCAATTAACATAAATGTGGGGAGCACAATTCTTGCATTTTGTGTGTGACACCAACCTATGAGCAGCACAATAACCCATATATGAAACATTGCTAAAGGTTGAAACAATCAATAAGTATATGGAAAAAATATCCAATATATATAAACCGAGGGTATAAATCAAAGAAGAAAAATATACTGAATTTAAGATACCTTCTGTTGATCTGAAATCAATGTTAGACCAAGACCATCCACCACTCCCAAGTTATTAAACAAGTTCTTCAAAAACCATAACCAATTTTCTTCATTCTCACATCTCACCATAGCCCAAGCAACAGGAAACATCTGATTGTTTTTGTCCTTACCAACCATAGATAATAATGTTCCTCCAACTATAGTTTTCAAGAAACAACCATCGAGACATAATATGGGCCTACAACCATTGGAAAATCCTTTCCTTAAACCACCATGGCATATATATACAACCTAAAGAACAAGGCACTTATTTCTCTCTGTTTCTAAAATAAAAGTACCCTCTTTATCAACCCTCATCAACTCTACCAAAAAGGGTCTCACTTTGGCATAGAGTGATTTAAGACTACCAATAATCTTATTTATAGCCTTCTTCTTTGCCCTATGACAACATCATTTGCTAACGTTTAAAGCATACTTATCCATTATATTAGTCATCATATTATTCATAGAATAGAATGGCTTTCATCGAAAGGTTTCCAAAAAAAAAAAAAAAAAAATCATTTGCTAACCATTCACTATTTGCTTCTCTATTCCTTATAGCCCTATAATAAGAATGCTTTGCTTCAACTATTCTAATAACAAATGTATGTGTTCTCTGATTCAAGTTTGCTTGCATATAATCTCCAACCACAATTATTTGCACATCTAACTTCTACTCTCTTGCAATTACTCTTAACTTATCTTACGTTAAAGCCTTGTGGTATTGCATAATTCTAAACTATTCTCTTAAATTGTTGTTGATTGCTAAATCACATAGCAACTTCAAAATTCAAATCTTTAGGGTTGCAATTAGGATCGTACATTATACTTCTTTGCTTTTTAGGCCTGGTGGAAATGTGGGAAATGCATGTTAATTTGCATACGTGACAACACAAGAAAAATATCATGATAGAGGGTTTTAGTCAATTCTATTAGTATACCTTTCCTGGATCCAACTCTTGGCATTTGTACTCTCAAGAGTTAAAACCTCGAGTTCAAAGTCTTCATATTATGATACATAAGGTTCAATATGCCCTTCCAATATCTCAAAACTTCTGCCCACTTGAGATGTAGATCCTTCACTTGGTATGATTGCTTTTGGAAATGTGTTCTTGTCCAATATTAGCATAGCACCATAATTGGATAGTGTCATTGCCATATTTCTTAAGTTTGTTCTTGCAATAGAATACTCTTTATCACTATTTTCATTATTAGTGTTATATTCTTCCCATTAACATTCATGGTCAATCTCAAAATCACCATTACTTGGATCATTTGAAGGATAATCTGTTATTCCTTTGAAGTGATAGTAATTAATTTCGATCAATTAATCTCACCATAGTGATGCACCACTTACATTCTTCTGCAAATCAAAATAAATTGATTAATAATATGGAAGTATTGAACAACCTAAGGCATTATAAGTTGTGACATAAAGGAAAACAAATTGGTTTATAGTAAGCTTCAAATATTAAATTATCCAATTGATGATAATTGGAAAAAAAATTAAATGGATACATTATAAGGGCATTACAATATGAATCATTTTTATGTTTGATGTGTGTGTATTTTTTATTTTTTTGTGTTTCAGTAAATAACAACGGCCAACAAAACATTTGACTCATTCAATTTTTTAGTACAAGGCATGACGAAAGCTTACAATGGCTGGCGAAATGTTGAAGAAAATGATGAGAAGGTGTTTCTACAATCATGGCTAGTAATCACCCCAGTAACCAGGTAGCAGGCATTTCTGCAATCACAACAGCAGGGTTCCTCTTCCCCGTTGCCTACAACCACAAGGAAAGCTCGGCTTGCGGCAACGTTCACCTACAGCCATGGAGAGCTTGGCGTTTCTACAGAGGGTTTGTCTTCTTTGTTGCCTGCAACCATGAAGAGCTCGGGATGCAGTAGATGGTTGTCTTCTCCGTCACCTGCAACCACAAAAAGCCTCAGGGGTTTGTCTTCTTTGTCGTCGGCAACAACGAAAAGCCTCGAGTTTCCTCTTCTTTTACAAGAAATGCATGCACGCAGCCTCTAGTTTCCTCTTCTTTGAGAAGAAATGCAAGCATGCTTTTGGTTTCCTCTTTTTATTTTTTTCAATTTCTTTTGATTTTTTTTGGATGAGCTTTATGTATTGTTTATTTTAAGGGTTCCATATCATTCAAAAAAGTCCATGTCATCTGCTTAGTTATTGCCACGTATGCAAAATAAATCTCATTTCAACTATTGAATACAATTTGATATAAAAATAATAGGTTGGTACTTTATTGCCACAATTGAATCGTTTGGATATTTTTATCAAAAACACCAAACATTGGGATTTTCTTGCCTATTAACCCTAAAAAAAATAACATAAATCTTATTAAATTGCATAGATTAAGAAGTGAAAATTGTGATTGCAACTCCAAATTTTCATATTGGCAACTAATTCATAATGAGAATTTATATTTCATACTTGGATTGACAAATGTGGCTCAAAACTAGCAGAAATCTTGATCTCATTATGAGCATAATTGTAGTATATTGTGCAGTTGACTTGTTTGATAAAATGCATCTATTCTTGTATATAAAATATTGTTGAATCCATTGTGTGATGCTAGTTTGAGAATTTTAAATATTGTGATATGTATCATTGAATTCATTGTGTATGATCATAGTTCATGACCATGGCTTAACAATTGATTGCATAATGTGCACCATATTTGATTGATGAAATGCTTCACATGGGTCAAAATAGTTATGTATAATTAATATATGTTGATATTCAAACTAGAAATCAACATTTTGTATTTTGTATTATATTTGACTAACTAAATGCATTGCATAGGCAATATTGAAAATAGATTGGATGTTAAAACAAAACTTAATCTAAAGAACTCAATAACAACTAGAATTTTTTATAAACAAAATAATAATAGAATGTTTGGACATCACCGAAAAATGAAATATATATACATATAGCATATTCATAGTTTACATGTGGTATATTATTACTGTAATATCAAATACAATGACAACTCTAGTGACTAAAATGTGTTTAATTCCGTTATAGGTGTTAATGATTAATATATCAATTTTAATTCAGCATAGTAGGATACAAGTGGATAAATCCAAATATAAAAATTTTTAGGTATGCTAATTCTAAAATCTATAAGTTTCATGGTTTTGAGTGAGATTATATCTGACAAGTTGAATGTAAATTTACATATGAGAACATCCAATATTAAGTACAGGAAAGGTATCTTTACTTGCTCATTAGTAATGATATACTATTGCTCTTCCATTTGGAATTGAAAATGAATAATATAGATTTTAGAAAGTATTTGCGGGTGTTAGTTCAAGAGAGCCACTAATTTGTATTTTACTTGAGTATTTGAGGGTGTTGGTTCAAAAGTGGAGCTATATAAACAAAAATAATGCAATATCGACCTTCACACAGTTTTGCAAAATTTATCATGATATATTTGAAAACAACTATGTAAAATCATTAAAGATACATGTATACAATTAACAAAAACTATTTTTGTACTATCTTTCATTATTACAACATGATATTCAAGTGAAATATTAGTGTATGTTAGTCATATAATATATGAATAATTATGGTATACAATGTAAATGCGGAGATTTACATGCATCAGCCGAAATATATTTTGTTGAAAACAAGGTATGATAAAATTAAGTTCATATCATGATAGGTTAGAAGATGTAATGATGAAGTATATATTGTTCACAAGCATATAATGAAATACACGATCAATATGAATGACAAAACATGCATGTGCAACAGGAACCAACTAAAGGGGCACGTGTCATTGTTTATGTATAATGTCACTATATGAGATGTATACTATCATAGAAATTGTTTCACAAAAAATTTAAAAAAAGAAAGAATGTCCAATAAGAAAAAAAAAACAGATGTCAGCATTACTCAGTGAACTGAAAAGAATACAAAAAAACATTAAAAAAGAAGAAATAACAATCACTAATGACATTTACAATAACATCTTATATTAATTTTTTGTAATTTCCTCAAACAATCTTTGTACACAATAATAGAGATATTTCATCAAACAAATATGTTACACAATATATTACGAATATGTTCATAATGAGATCAAGATGTTCTACTAGTTTAAGCAACTTCTAACATTCCAAATTGCAGAAATGTGTTGTATGCGATTTGGAAAAAGCAAAACTTATTAAATCAAAGAAAATTTCATATTTCAAATTAGTAGAAATGTCTATGTTTCTTCTCGTCTTAGATTTCATGACAACAATTTTTTTTTTCAATAACTTCGTGATACCATCATCATCATCCTTTGTCGTGGCATGAGAATCCGATAAATTTTCTCTTTTCTTATCTTCTTCATCGTTGCCTTCCTCTCCATCTGAGTCTTCTTCCACTTCTACTTCTTTAACTTCTTCTTCTTCCACATCGTTTTCTTCTCCTTCCACCTCTTCTTCCTCTTTAACCTCTTCTTCTTGATCTTTGACACCGCAATCGTTATCACCATCAACTGTGACATCTTTAGGTCATAATCGGAAGACTCTTTGGAATCTTTAACTCTAACTACCATTCCTTGATCTGCAACAACCCATATTTTTAGACATTGAGTCAATAGGTTTGATATATATTTTCATGTATGAATTAATGAATTATAAATGAAAATACATGATTTTACGACAATTGTATAAATTAACGAGTTGTATTAAATGAAAAAATAAATAATACTGATAATGATAATAATAAATATAAATAATGAGAGTTTATTAGGTAATGACAAAATTAAATAAATGAAATAAAATTATATGATATGGAATGACTTAAGTAATTGCATATAAATGAATATGATGATAATAGAGCCATATTAGAAAAAATGAAAAAAAAAATGGATAAAGATGATGATGTGTTAGATGATAAGAGAGTTTTTTGAAAAAAGAAAAAGAATATATATATAAAGGATGATAATCCGGATGAGGCGTAGATGAGGAGATGGGAGTCAAAAGTTATCTTGATTTTGGGGTGGGACCCACATAAATAAATGGCAATATATAGTGCTCTCCTACAATCCAATCTCATGCCCATTCTTACCATTCTCTCATTCTCACAAATCTAGTAGAGGGCATAAGAGAAAAACCAAAGAACAGATTAGAAGGAAAAAAACAGAAAGAAAAGAAAGAAAAGAGGGAAGAAAAAACTGTTATTTATTTGAAGATTCGACACTTTAAGTAAATTATTTCTACCTCTTTTTAATTCAAAATAGCTCTAAAAGTTATGAATTCAAGTTTTTCTAGTATCTTTTTCAATAGAAGTGTTAGTCTATTGTGTGACCCAAAATTAGGGTATATTTTCACTATGAGCTATTTTCAAAATAACTCTAAAACTATATAATATGTATGTCGTTGTGTTTAGATCAACAAGTAAAAAGTAGATACATAGTTTATTTGTACCCATATAGGTCCTAATAATTTATATAATGATTAGAAGTGACACATAAGGCTTGTACATATTGACACTAAAATTTTAATTGGTGGGTACTGAAATGTCCAAAATGAAATTTTGGATTCAATAACACTAAAATTAGAATTTTTGGAGATTACGTATTATATTATATTCGTGTTTATACAATTTGAAGATTAATAAATAAAAAAATGTATATAAGGTAATATAATGTTAAATAATAGGAAATGTTATATAATGTTATATATAAAATGTTGTATAACATTATAAAATACTTACCGGACAAAAATGTGTAACATAGGAAATGATTAAAATTTTCCTATTTACTGTATTGAGCCACAAAATTATAAAAAGGTTTGTTATTGTATATAAAAAATAGGACATGTGTCAATGATATAAGTTTTTGGTGTTTGGGTCGATATTAGGGGCTTAATGGCATTAATTGACCTTCTTGACCCTATTGGCATCTAGGTCAGTAAGTGTTAGGCTTAATTAGAGTTGACTGTATTGAACAAAATAATAAATGGACCACAATTGACCAAGTCAATCTTTTGATTGACCAAAAACCATAAAAGTTAGATTTGAGCCAAGATTTATGTAGATATTAAGAAACCACATTGATTACGCAAGATCAAACATTAGCGGGACGCGACCAGTCACGAAAGGAGCACCGAGAGCTGGGCATCCTTGTAATTAGTGCTTTCTAATTTATCACTTAAACTTATTATTCTATTCATAAATGGAATGGTATTACGCATTGAAATGCATTTACAATTTTAAACGTGTTTTATTTTAAATGAAAATGTACACCAAATCTCGAGGTTTGATGATACGGGTTAGCGTATTGGATGTGGTTGAGCTTTAAGGATCAGATATCGCTGTACCTGGAGGTAAATTATGTGTGGGTCTTTAATTGTACGTGGAGGCTACCATATATGAGGTATGGTCTGACGGGTCCTTATGATGTTGAATGAGAATACATCTAACTATTTGGTAAACCCGCTCGAGTGAATTTATCATTACCTTGGAGGCTAGTGAGAGCCTCGACATGTGTTTTCATCATTAAAATTGTTTCTAAAATGAAAGGTACACAACTATATTGTGGATTTAAAATTTATTAACTGTTGCATTCACTCGCATAATTAATCATGCATACATAACATTATTTTATAGAATTCTTGTTTTATGTTATAGATTAGACTAAATTACTCACTAAGCCACTGTGGACAAAATTGGTTCACTACTCTAACATTTCAGGTTCTTCTACCACGGACAAAGGAAAAAAAGGTTGTTATAGCATAGCGTTGCATTCTTGGTTTATTTTGGTAGGTTCTCTATGCAGTTCTTTATTTTGAGAGTTAGTGTGATGTATAAGGGGTAAGGAAACCATTATAAATATTTTGAATTAGACACTTCTGCTACGACTACATTTAGGGGATTGTATATAACCAACTTTTGTTTGGCTTAAATTCTAGTTGCATTTCTGTGTTTTAGTTACTTTCACATTATCTTATAATTACTTTGATGGTGTTATGTACAATGTAGTGAAAGAGGCTTAACAGGTTTGTCAGGGCACTGTGTCGGTCGGTTCATCCTCCTCCCTAGGGAAGGGGTCCTAACAATGTTGGTATCAGAGCCCTAGGTTTCCAATTAAGGAATAACAATTGTTGTTAACTTGGGAAACCACAGAGTAATTGCAGAAGTTTGGAAAACCCTCGAAAATGACTTAGAGTAGCATAGGGGAATTATGGACAAAAATCTTTCTAACTTATCATTGACAGGAAGAAGAACCAAGTGAGAGTGCTTATATCATGAGGAGAATTGGACTATCATTGAGAATAGTGAGTTTTTAAGACTTAAAGAATTTAGCTTGTGAATTAGACTACCACTTAGCGACAATCATCTTATTCCTTATTATAAGCACTTAAAGTTATGATCTGCTTAATCTTGACAATGACGAAAGCTTAATGTTTTATGCAGACCACAATGCCTCCTCAACATAACAGACCATGTATGATCCTAGAGCCGATGCCACCACCACCAACTCTGATTCAGCCTGAGTAAGACTCCATACAGAGGCTCAAGGCTTTGATTAGGATGTCTACTGAGGCTGCTCAGGCCCAGACAAACCTTATTGAGAGAGAGACTTGATAAGCTTGAGGCTGAGAGACAAAGGGCTAAGCCAGGAGCACTACTTGCACCAATTATACCCAAGATTGGAGTAAATGAGAGGGTTGTAGACCCTGTAGAGGTAGTCCCAGTGAGACAAGGAGATGAGGCTGCCCATGATCGCTACCTGAAGAGGTTTTATGACCTGAGACCCAAGGAGTCTCATGGACGTAACAAAGAACTGACTTCTCAACGTTGAGAAGAACACAAAGACGTTGAGGTTGTTTGAGGAGAGCTAGATATTCTTTGTTGCGTATATGCTCGAGGATGAGGCCGCAATCTGGTGGAAGGCCACCTGGATTATTGAGGGGTAGATTACTTTGCTGGCCCATTTTCAAAAATTATTCTTGAGTGCTTATGTCCCTGAGACATTGAGGGAGCATAAGAAGGTGGGGTTTTTGACCTCACGACAAGGGGACATGTCTGTGAGGGAGTACACCCACAGATTTCTTCGATTGGAAGCTTATGTGCCTGAATTAGTGGGTAACCCAAGGGAGAGAGCAGGATTCTTCCATCGAAGGCTGAGGGCCAATATCAGGCAGGCGATATCGACATCTAGTGAGGCCACCCTTAAGACTATAAAGAGGCAGACACTATAGTTTGAAACGGACGGTAGGGATGAGCATCTGATGGTCCAGATCATATAAGGTGCCACTTTGCAGACGCAGTCATAGCCACAGTTACAACCCCAATCACTAATTCAAGGTAGTTATCATGGTGGACCCCAATTGAATAGATATCAGAGAAAGAGGAAATATTCGGGCGGACAATATAAAGGAAAGCAGAGTCAGCCATCTCCTATAGACCCAATGGCCGCCACCCCAGTATAGACTTATTAGCTAGTGAGACAACCACTGATCTAGTGTGGGAGCCAAAGTAAAGGTCGAGGCAGAGGCAGAGATTCAAGGCACAAAGGTTATTGCCAAGGCTAGACCTATCAGGCTGAGTAAGGGCATCAAATTATATGTTTTCAGTGTGGTTAGTCATGCCACAAATGATATGATTGTCCTATACTTATTTCAGTTTCCAGTGTATCCACCACCACTGTCACTCGAGGGAGAGCACAGGTAGTCACTTAACCTAATCAGAAGTGCAACACCCTGGATTACAAGCGCGTACACGTCACGAGTGAATATATAATACAATATTATTTTTGTAGAAAAATGAGAATTTAAAATAAAATAACAAAAAAATGAATGAAATAAATAATAGTTTTTACAAAAAAATTATAAATAATATAAATTTAGATTTAATAAGAAAAAAAGAGAAAAAGAAATAAATGAATTTTTAAAAATACTAAATAAATATAAAAATTTTTGAAAACAAGATTTAAATGTTTCTGACAATATGTATTAAAGAAATAAAATAAATCACATTGGTTGAAGTTGAAAAAAAATCGAAAAACAAAAAGGATATTTATAAGGGGTTTATTGAATTATTTTCGAAAAAAAAGGGGAAAGTGGGCAAAAATTTATTGTATGAACAATAACCATGGGATACTGTTCATCTGTGGGTACTGTCCATCCGAGTTACTGTTCATCCTATTTTTAATCGCAAAACAGATAAAATGAAGAAGAAGAACAAAATTTCTGGATTTTTTGTAATTCATGATTTGGAGCAAGGAAAATAGGGGTTTTGTTGGGTTTCTGGGTAACAATTGAACGAAGAAGATGAAACGAATGAATTAGAAGAAAATGATTAAATCTGGATTTCTATTGGAATGGAATTATTGAAAAAAATCTCGAAATCGAAAAACAAAGGAATGAATGAACTGGAGGAATCTGGAAATGAAAAAAATAATAATAAAATAATAATATACAAAACTCGGGAAATCTGAAGCTTCACGAAAAGAAATGGAGCGAGATTTGGATTTTGGTGATTTGGGGTCTTGTGGTTGGTTGTGATGATGGAAAGAAGAACGAAAATCAGAGCTTTCTGGTTATTGTTGCTGGCCATGTGAAGAAGAATAAGTGAGGCATGTGTTGTGATTTACAACCAGAAACGAGGGACGAAAGTGTGCAATCTGGTTTGGGCGATGTAATACCTACAATTTTAGTGTTGTAATACCTAGAATTTGAGTTAAAAATAAAATAAAATAAAATAAATATTATTCAAATATACGGTTACTGTTCAAAAATACGGTCACTATTTTGTCGGCAGACAAATTAAGATTCAGTGGTTACTGTAGCTATGGTAACAAACTATTAACTACTGTTCAGTTTCGTCTTTTTCTGCCAGAAAAATCTATATAACACCACCCCCCTCCCTCATTCTAAAAATTCATTCCAGCAAGAAAGAAATAATTTCTTTGCATACTCTCTTCTCTTCTCCTCTCTTGTTCTTCGACTATTTTAGATAGCAAATATAGTGGTAGGAAAAGAAAAACCCCAGTTTCTGCATAGCAATAGTGAAGATCTACTGTTGAAGCAATTGGAAGGTTCTTTTGATTAAAGCTGGTATAATGACTCTGCTCTAGTCTCTATTTAAGATTGGAGATGTCATTATTCATGTCAGTACGCATACGTAGTCTACTATTCATATATATGGTACTGTTCACTGTTACTATTTAGCATTGGTCATATATACAGTACTATTCATATATATGGTATAGTTCATATATACGGTATTGTACATATGTACTATTCATGGACAATTATTAACTCACGTTTTCAAAATGTAGATCCTAAAGATTGATAGGCGAAATCTCGAAACAAGGGGGAATAACAACTCAAAGATTGAGGTGGAAGTGATTACTCTACTCTCTAGTATTATTTGAATTTTAATGCTGAATATGTAATGTTTACATTGTTGAATGCCTAAAAGTATGCAAGAATATTTATTTAATGATTGTTCCTTCTTTTTAATTTATATTGCTTATGACCGAGATAGTATGTTTAGTAGTTGTGTCTTGTACGATCTTCTACATCAGAAATTGAAAGTCATTGTTTTCATTTATGAAAATATTGATTTATGACGTCATATTGATGAAATGTTTAAATATTGATGAAATATTTATTATACTTTGTACACAAAAATAAGATTAAATAAAGATTTCAACCACGTACCGGCACAACGACAGACGTCCTTCGTGTGTGTTCCATGCAGAATTAGAACTGGTTGTCAGGTTGACATTAGAGTGGACTGGGTTTCAAGAATGATCCCACTTCACAGAGAAGGGTTTGAGTTTCAAGATTGATCTCTCTCCCTAGATTTGGAGCACAGAGGTTAACCCCTTTCGGTCTAATTAATAACCATTGATAAATAAATGTTTGAAACGCCTAATGAATAATAAGTGTTTGTATGTTCGGTGTTTGATTTAAATAATGTTATTAATGTACTGTGTGTGATCCACTGGGCTCTTGAGCTCACCCCACTCACTCTTTTTCAGGTATCTATTGAAGACGTTGTTTTGGCACGTGAATGTAAATAAAAAACTTTAATTGTTATTTTCAACTGTAGGGCTTGTGACCCACCATATTTGATCATGTCAGATGTTGGTCATTAGGCCAGATAGTATTTTTGTATTATCAAAAGTTGGCTATGGGGCCCACAAGATTGATCATAAATTAATGTCTTCAATTATTATGTAATCCCAAAATTATTGTTGTTCTGTTTCTAAACATTTGTATTTATACTTTATTTTGTACCTTGAGATATAATCTGGTGAAACTAACAGATGTGGTAAATGATGTAAAGAAAAAGTAATATTCCCAGTTCTCAAATAGAAAGCAGGATTGATTGCACTCGAAGGTAGTGACGTCTCAAGCTACAAGACAACCACGTCACCTATGACGTATGTGATAGAATCAGGAGCTGGGGTGTTACAGGCGAACTGTACGAAGAAGATAAGCTGCAAAGTTTGGTGCATTTGGGCCATTTTAGGGCTTGATGAACAAGATGAAGGTTGTAACGATGTTGTGGATCATGATCTGGGTTTTTGCTAGCCGAGAGGTGCGTCCAGCTGTTGCTGGAATCCAAGCGTGAAGAAGAAGACCAAAGCTATTGTTGTTGGTGCGTGGGCGTGTGCTGCCGCTACAAGGTTTGAATGAATGAATGAAGAAGTGAAACTAGTTGCTGCTAGTGTAAATCATGAAAAAAGAAGAAGAAGATGGTGCGAACAGGGGAGTTGTTGGTTTGGGTGTGAATGAAGAAGATGGTAGCTGCTGGTTGTGCATGATTTCAATTTCCAGATTTGGGGCATCTTCAAGTTTTGTTAGTTTGGGTGATGTTAAACGAAGAACTTGATTTGAAGATTGAATTTTTTGATCTAGTTGAGCAAGCTATGATGTGTGTGTATGTGGTTTAAATTGGACTATTTCGGTGCGTTTGATTGCCGGTGGTGATTGAAGAATGAAGGGGATGATGAACTGTCACACCCCGACCCCCAGACCGGACATCATGTCTGTCAATCTGAGGCCCTGTCATCGGGCGTCGCGCGGCTCCAAGCTCGACGCGTGGTCCGCCGAGGCACCGAGCGTGCAACCGTTATCATCAATCTTTTCACTAACCTCTATACGCGAGGTTTAAATCATTTCTTAATTTCAAATAGTCATTTTATTCATGCTTCACTAAGCAGTTGATTTCAAATCAAATTC
>JAJIYU010013957.1:0-13548 GCA_030144865.1 Tinospora cordifolia
TGTGTGTCACTTGTAAAGTAACATGACCCAACCCGCCAATTGGTTAAGTCCACCGTCAAAAGGAACGGTGGTTATGTCCAACTCTCAAATCAAAGAACGTGGGGGTTGGGGCATTACAAGTCTAAATTAGGAAAGTAAATTAAATGAAAATCACCTTAATCAAATAATGGTTTGGAAATGTGCATTAGTCTATCATGAATACAAAAATATAGATCAAAGCCCTTACTTCCTAGTAAATAATGACATATGAATTTTTATTAAATTCATGTAAACCCATGAATGCATGACCAACTACAAATGATCTTGTGCACCCATAGTCCATAACTGGTCATTAAACGTATGTGTGTGTGTGTGCACATGTAACAAAGAGAAGCCTTTAAAAATGTAGTGTGTGTGCAAATACAAACCCTAGCTGCCACCCTTGGGATGCAATCTTGTGCATATCAAAGATCAAAATAAAAAATGGAAGGTTTCCACGATCACACCAAACCACCAAATCAAGGAGATTCACATACAATTAGGCCAAAATACCCTTCATGGTGCATCAACCCTAATGGAACCAAGATTGGAAGCTTTCTTACTAACACCTGGATGTGATTTTCTTGATGATTCTTACATCCAAACCGTGGAAACAAACTGAAACCATAAACCCTAGGGTGTATGCCCCTATGATGCCACTAAGGAAATGATTTCATGAATTGTATGTGTGATGCCAAGCAAATGTATTAATTATGAAACATGTCATGAGCATAAAATCTGATCTAGATGGATGTCCAAGATGATTTAGAAGTTTTCATAAATCTAATTTGTGTTCACACACATAAAGGAAACAAATAAGGATACAAAGATTTTCTGCAAATGAGATTTGGGAACCCTAATGAGCACACTTGCCCTATTTTATGCAAGTCGTCCTCTTATGTATGGAATGATTCTCAACTTGTGAGCTGCCCAAGATGTCCCCCCTAGCCTCTTGAAAATCTATATAAAGCCCCTTTGTACTCACTACTCCTTCATCCCAAAGCAAAATGTTGATACTTTGCTTTTGCTTGTTCTAGTCCTCTTTTTGGCAACCCATTTTCCTCTCTTGTGTTATTGAGTTATTTTTAGAGAGAAGTTAGAATTTTATAGTTTTTTTTACATTCTTGAAGTTGTTGGTTGTTCTTGAAGTGCATCGCAGAACAGAAGTTCTACCGGATTTTCTTCAGACAAGCAACTAAGGTGGATGGAATTTCCTACACTTTTACTTTACTAGTTTGAGTTTCTAGCATGTACATGCATCTTTTATTCACATGCTTGATCATAAATTAGATTTTGATTATCATGTATGCATATTTTAAGTATTCATGATACCATGCCATGCTGAGTTTTCATGTTTAAGTTTAATTTGAATTATGGAGCATGTTCTGTATTGTTTTCATGCTTTTTTATTTTTTTATTCTTAATTTTTCTATTCTGATTTTGAATTCATAAATATGTGAGAATTAAGTTTAAAACTTTGAAGTTTATGAATCAGATACTGTCATAGTAATCTAAGTGATGTTATGGGTGTTCTTTACATATATTAAGTGTATATGGGGCTAATCATTATGTGTGGATTGGTGTAAGCCAAAATAGTTAGAATTTGGACATGTTATTCTAATGGAATATGAGAAGATGAATTGTCTTTCCATCCCAGAGTACAGTATTTTGATAAGAACATCAAAGGATTAGAACCCCTTTCAGTCTTAACGTTAACAATAACCAAAGATGTTGTTTGAATCGCCTAATTGTTTACAAGTGTTTTGAATTTGGATGTACTTTTGATTTGAATTAGTAATTTAGTTGATTATGGAATGATCCACTGGGCTATGTGCTCACCCATTCCCCTCTTATTTTTTAGAAAATTGAATCATGAAGACTAGTAAAAATTGGATAGGGTTTTAAATTCGGAAAGTTTATATGTAAGGGCGTGTTGCCCAAATTTTGATTATTTAAATTAAGACTTCTGTTGAATTTAGTTATTAACTTAAGTTGTGTACTCTTTTGTTATTTGAAATTTAAGTATGTACTTCTTTATTATTTTATAGAATCAATAAAGACTAAGGATTTCTTTTATTTCCCTTGTGATAGTCTTATTAAATTAAAGTTAAATTGTTCAGGTTGTGTGCTCACTATGAATTAATAAGGCTTGAGATAATTGAAATAGAATATGATGCACGTTGTGTACTTGTAATGTAACATGGCCTGACCCACCTTGTGATTAGCTAAACAATCAAGTCTAGGGAGTTAGGGTGTTTCATATGTGGTATCTGAGCCTAGACTTTAGATGCTTTGGGTTAGAAATAGAAAGTTAAGCCTAAACATGTGTTGTTGGGCTAGAATTAGAAAGTTTAATCTTATACCAGTGGTGGTATTATATTTAGAAAGTACTAACTCAATTAGGTTTGACCTATGCTTTGAATTGAAATTTGAATGTCCTACCTTCTATTTTGAAATTGAATACTGTTTTCAAAAAGGAAAGATATGTTTTGAAATGCTTTGTTTGGATACAAAGACTGTAAGTTGAGCTGGTAATGGGTAAGCCTTGTCTTAAGTAAAGTTAAACATTGAAAGGTAGGCGGGTTATCCCACCCTAGAAAGTGCAGTTGCTAAGCAACTTGATCTTGAGGTTGTCCCACCAGCTTGTATGAGTAGTATAAGTTGAAAAACACTCTTACTTTCTACAAAAAAAATTAGAAGGTGGAAAATTAGGGCAAGAAACTAACTAAAAGTAAAAAAGGATGACAAAGGTGGTGTCTTGGCTAGATAGAGGTTGTAAGTCAATGAAGATTGAAACCTTGGGTCTAGGGGAATGACCTTAGGAAGAGACATGGGTGGAACAATGGACCAAAAGCATAAAACTTTAGGACGTAAGTTAGAAACAGAAAGTATCTTTGGTTTCTATGTAGTATGGGATGCATAGGGATTCGGGGGTATGGACGAAACATGGGCTTGGAGAATGATAGACCATGGTTGGTGAATGATTGGTAATTTTGGAAGAACTTGTTTCTCTATGCTAGGCTGGTATGGGACGGTTAGGTATAGTGGGCTTGAGAAACCTTAGCTATCCAGACATTTGCACAATTGTATGGGCATGGCAATTTTTTGAGTAACAGTCTAAGTGGAAGGGGTAGAATGGTATGGGACACTTGAACCTAGAAGCTTAGATGGAAGCCTAGAATTTTGCTATCTTAGGGTGAAATTGCTTGATTGTATGCTTGTTGAAAAAACATGCTTGGTTTGTTTATATGTACGTCATATATGAAATCGAATATTGTACCCAAGAACATAAAGAACCTAGAAGCATAAACTATTCAGCCATTGAACAAATCAGAATGAAAAGACCTAAATCGAGTGTCATGATAGTACAAACAAAATGGAAGGTTAGGAAATAAGAACTCGATAAATGAAATGTATGGGACAAATCTTCTCAAGTTTGAATAAACATTTTGTATTCCAAGGATAAGGGAAGACGGTTTGTTTGCCCCAGATTATGATTCTCTTAAATCATTCATTGTGATACCTTATCGGATACTAAAATGGCTTTTAACTTGGAAATAATGGCTGGATCCAAGAGATACGCTACCAAAGCTACCATGTCTGGCAGAGATATCTTAAAAAGACCCTAACTCTAGAATAAAGGTTGAGGGGCAAGAATTAGAGGCTTGGGAATGAAAAAGATCAAGGGGCTCAAAAGAAAAGCAAGAGTGGTGGGAAAGTACTACAGAATCAGGGGCAGAACAAAGATGAGTCAAGAGAGCAAGCAAAGAAACAAAGGATGTGCTACGTGCAAGCAGAAGGTTCATCTTACTAGAAATTGCCCGATTGCACCTACTCAGGCTCCTCAGCCATGGAACACTCAAGGAAGAATTCAGAATGATCGTTCATAGGGCAGACAACAACAATAGAATTACAACCAGGGACATAATAAGGTTAATGGTGTAACACCCCAACTCGTGTATCTTTAAGCATTGTACATGACCACCATTCTCTTGACAGTGGACTTAACCAACTGGCGGGTCGAGCCGGTGTTACTTTATAAGTGACACTCACTTGTTCTTTTCTTTTCAATATCTCGTGCTTTGTATAAAAATTCAAGAATACAAAATTTTCACTTTAATAAAATCAAGGCAAATTAAAATAGATAGAGAAATTCAAACTATTTTATTCATAATAGAAAGAATAATTGAAAGTACTAAACTTCTCAAGAAATACTAATTATTACAGTGAAAAACTTCAAAAATACTTTCAGTATAAAAACATAAAAACTTTGGGCAACATGCCCTTAAAAATTCTAAAAAATATATAATGTAGAAACTTTCTAAGAACTATCCATGTTCAACTGCTTCATAGGTTTCACATTCCTAAAAAATAAGAAAGGAAGGAGTGAGCACATAGCCCAGTGGATCTATTTCGAACAACTATCTTTCGTATTCAAACTCATAACACAATCATAATTCAAACACTTACAATCATTAGGCATTTCAAACAACAATTTGTTCAAGTCGAGTCTTAGACCAAAAGAGCATTTAATCCCTTGATACTCTGAACTAATTAAATGGGGCCCACTCAGTATCAACCCGTTCATGGCACGTGTCGGCATCAACTTGTTACACGTGGTGACTCACAAGGTACTGTGGTACACGACCCTCAAGTACTTAGGTCTAAAAACCATATGACCTAACTCATATGAAAAGAACATCCATGGCGTCGCCTTTACCACTATGATGGTACGTGGTTATTATCACCATTGTCTCAGCTTAACTCTCATATCATGATCTCATAAAATAAATTTCAAAATATGAAATCAGACTAAAATTTATAATAAATACAATCAATTTATGAAACATTCATAAAAGATGCATCATACTTTAATTTAAAAGCCTAAACATGATACTAACATGGCATGGATGATATAATTGCTTAAACATGAATCAAAACTGAAAAACAGAAAAAAACTTTTAAAATTCTAAAACTAAATTTGAAAATTTTTTATTTTAGTGAAAAACACACAAACAATGAGTATGCCATAAATTTAAATAAGAACAGAAGGGTGTTCTAGAAATCACTCCCACCTTGTGACGCTTTCTTCAGAAATTTCAGCAGCAATTCTCCCACGTACTAGTGCCAATGAAGATCACCCAACTTAATTCCCCAACGAGAGAGAAAAACTTCTCATACACAAGTAAGATGATGGAAAGATGGGAAGAGATGCCAAGAAGAAGGCTTAGAGAAAACATGAGAAAATTTCAACTCTTATTTTTGGAATGAGGGAAGTGAGAGCCTAGAGGGGTTTATATAGATTTTCAAAGGAGGAAAAATAGAAACTTTTGAGTTTTTCTTCAAGTAAAACAACTAAATTCTCTAGAATTTTGTATTTCCTAATTATAAGAGGAAAATAAGTATTTTTAGATTTTTTTAAATTTAAAAATCAATTTTTGGTATTTATCTCGATTTTTCGATAATTTTTGGCAAATTTTCGTCAATTTTTTTGCACTTTTTCCAGCACACGGATCATCCTCGAGACACACACACAGATCTGATCAGAGGGTCGAGATTGGCGTGCGTAGATTCGAACCGTGCAACTTTGCGATTGAGAGTTTGCGGCTTTGATCGCGACTGTCCAATCATCCTTGATCATCCCCGTCCGTTCAATCTTCGTTATCCTGTGCGCTCGGGCGTTGGTGCGCATCATTTTGTGGTTGTCGGATCGCGAGATCAAATTCAGATCGATTGTTTGCAACCGTTATATGCATTTTGAGTTATATTTATATGATTTTCAACCGAATTTCATGTTCTATTTTTGGATTTTTGCCAAATTGTAATCCAAATTGACTTTCTAATCTTGTTTTCATAAAAAATTGCACATATCCTTTGATTTTTGGCTATGATATCTCATGATATGCATTATATTTATATATTTTCTTTCAAAAATCCATTAAATTGATTTTATTCCTTATTTTGCTAAACTAGGACTTACCAACTTTTTCATCTGTCAATTCCGTATAATTCCCTATATAAATTTTTAAATTTCATACGAATTTTTGAGATGTTACACATGGGCAGAACTAGGCTAGAACGTTTGCTGTTAAGGCTTAAGAAGATAAAAACCTACCCTAGAAACCCTAGGATAACAATATTAGGAAAGGAAAACTTGTTTTAAATTTAATTAGTGATGTAGAGTCCGTTAGTCAAAATTGTTATATGTTAGCATTTATGAATTTTGTCTTGAATAAGTTTTTGTACTTAAACTTTTCTAATTAATAAAATTAATTTTCTTAAGTGCTTTTGTGGCAATGTTTTGAATGTTAAGAAAGTGTTAGACACTTAAAGTAACGATCGCAAGGCCGGCTGTGTTGTCAAGTCCACTAAGTCAGAGTCAGAATGCTACCAAAAAATTCTCAACCTTAAACGAAAGTACCAGTTAACCAAAGACTTTAGGTTGGGTGTAACCTTGAATGACAAACTAGCCTACCTCTATAGCATATCTTGCCAACCGGATCTACTACATCAGATCAGGGAAGAACAGAGACAAGACAAGTTGCTTGTAGGCATAATAGAAGGAGTTACATAAGGAGAGCATATTGACTTCAGCTTAGATGCTGAGAATATCCTAAGACTCAGAGAATGGATTGGTGTACCTCAGTATGGGTAAAGTAAGCAAACTATACTCAGTGAGGCTCATCAGACTAAGTATACTATGCATCCAGGTGAAAAAAAAATATGAACCAAACACTTCTCAAATCATCCACTAGGATGAAGTGAACATTCAGAATGATGCCACATACGAAAAAAAAACTATTAGAATCCTTGACCACAAAGTACAAAGCCTAAGAACTAAGGATATTCCCTTAATTAAAGTATTGCGGAAGCATCATGGAGTAGAAGAAGCTACTTAGGAACTAAAAAGCGAAATGAAGACAAAATATCCACATTTGTTCATTAGGAATCCTTAATGATGAACAAATTTCAAGGAAATTTTTTTTTTCAGGAGAGTAGGTTGTAATACCTTGAAAATATTGTACTTAATGAAATGAGAAATTCAATATTAATTGGATGAAATTTGGAAAAGAAATGAAATTAGGTCCATTTTATATCAAGTCCAAAATCCTCATTTAGTGACCCTTAGGATTTTAGAATGACCTGAAATTTAATGAGATGACATGAACTAATCAACTAGACAACATATCCAAAAATTACCATAATTGGCCAAGAATTAGGATTTCATTTGCCTAAATCCTTGAGGGGAGTCTAAATTAGGAAAGTAAATGAAATGAAAATCACCCTAAGCAAATAATGGTTTAAAAATGTGTATTAGTCTATTATGAACACAAAAATATAGATTAAAGCCCATAATTCCTAGTAAATAATGAGATATGATTTTTTATTAAATTTATGTAAACCAATGAATGCATAACCAACCACATATGATCTCGTGCACCCATAGTCCATAACCGGCCGATACATGTATGTGTGTGTGTGTGCACACATGTGGCAAAGAGAAGCTTCTAACAACATAGTGCGTGTGCAAATACAAACCCTACCCACCACCCTTGGGACATGATCTTGTGCATATTAAAGATCAAAATAAAAAATTGAAGGTTTCCAAGATCACACCAAACCGCCAAATCAAGGAGATTCACATGCAATTAGGCCCAAATACCCTTTGTGGTGCACCAACCCTAATAGAACCAAAATTAGAAGCTTTGATACTAACATCTTGACTTGATCTGCTTGATGATTCATACACCCAAACTGTGGAAACAAACTGAAACCATAAGCCTTAGGGTGTATGCTCCCATGACGCCACTAAGGAAATGATTCCATGAATTGTATCTTTGATGCCCAAGCAAATGTATTAATTAGGAAACATGTCATGAACATAGAATCTGATCGAGACAGACATCCAAGATGATTTAGAAGTTGTCCTAAATCTGATATGTGTTCACACACATAAAGGAAACAAAGAAGGATACAAGGATTTTGTGCAAATGAGATTAGGAAACCCTAATGATCACACTTGCCCTATTCTATGCAAGCCATCCTCTTATGTATGGAATGTTGCTCAAATTGTGAGCTGCTCAAGCTACCCAAGACATCCCCCCTAGCCCCTTGAAAATCTATATAAACCCCCTTTGTTCTCACTTCTCCTTCATCCCAAAGCAAAGAGTTGACACTTTCCTCTTTGCTTGTTCTAACCCTCTTCTTGGCAACCCCTTTTCCTCTATTGTGCTCGTGAGTGATTTTTAGATAGAAGTTAGAATTTTAGATTTGTTTTACATTCTTGAAGTTGTTGGTTGTTCTTGAAATGCATACAAGAAGGGAACCTCTGTTGAACTTTCTTCAAACAAGCAACTAAGGTGGATGAGATTTCCTACACTTCTATTTTACTAATTTGTGTTTCTAGCATGTTCATGCATCTTTTACTTTTGGTTTGGCATGTTTATTTTCAGTTTTCCACATGTTTGATCATGAATTAGATTTTGATTATCATGTATGCATGTTTTAAGTATTCATTACACCATGTCATGCCTAGTTTTCATGTTTAGGTTTAATTTGAATTATGGAACATGCTATGTATTATTTTCATGCTTTTGAATGTTTTATTCTTAATTTTACTATTCTAATTTTGAATTCATGACTATGTGAGAATCAAGTTTAAGACTTTGAAGTTTATGAACCACGTACTGTCATAGTAATCTAAGTGACGCTATGGGTGTTCTTTACATATATTAAGCGTATATGGAGCTCATCAGTATGTGTGGATGAGTATAACCCAAAATACTCAGAATTTGGACATGAGATCCTTATTCCAATGGAATATGACAAGATGAATTGTCTTTTCATCGAAGAGTGGAGTATTTTGATAAGAACATCAAGTGATTAGAACCACTTTTAGTCTTAATGTAAACAATAACCAAAGATGTTGTTTGAATCGCCTAATTGTTTATAAGTGTTTTGAATTTGGATGTGCTCTTGATTTGAAATAGTAATTTAGTTGGTCATGGAATGATCCACTGGGTTATGTGCTCATCCCTTCCCCTCTTATTTTTTAGGAAATTGAATTGTGAAGACTACTAAAAATTAGATAGGGTTTTAAATTTGGAAAGTTTATATGTAAGGGCATGTTGCCCAAATTTTGATTATTTAAATTAAAACTTCCGCTGAATTTAATTTTTAACTTGCGTTATGTACTCTTTTGTTATTTGAAATTCAAGTCTGTACTTCTTCATTATTTTATTGAATAAATAAAGATTAAGGATTTTTTTTTTATCTCCCTTGTAATAGTCTTGTTAAATTAATGTTAAATCGTTCAGGTTGCGTGCTCATTATGAATTAATGAGACTTGAGATAATTGAAATAGAATGTAATGCAAATTGTGTACTGGTAATGTAACATGGCCCAACCCACTTTGTGATTAGCCAAATAATTAAGTCTCAGGGGTTGGGGTGTTACACAAGTATTTTGGGACATCACCCATGTGAACTAATCACATGTACAAAACATTCATAGTAACCCACATGTTCACTATGATGGTACATGGTTATTAATCATCATCATATCATAATTAATTTCATATTCAAGAATCATGAAATAGGTCAAATAAATTTCAGATTATGAACAATTTAAAAATCAAAGCATGAATCACCCAAAAACATGCACCAAACATTGAAATAAACCTAAACATGGTACTAGGCATAGATTGATTCATGAATGCTTAAAACATGCTCATGTACTAAATGGAAATTGAAATTATAAATTAAATTTTTAAAATTGAAATATGAATGATTTTTGAAAATTAAACATGTAATGAACATAGTATGAATCTAAAGAAGAAAAGATGAGGTTTTAGAAATCACTTCCACCTTAATTGCAAGATTGATGAAAATCCGACAGAGGTTCCTTTCTTCAATACTTCTAGCACTTCAAGACTAATCAAGAACACTAAATCAAACATTCAAACACTCAAGAATATTTCAAGATTACTCAAGAACACAAAGGTTGCCAAGAAGAAGGCTAGAACAAGCTAAAAGGGAAGTGTCAACTCTTTGCTTTGGGATGAAGAATAAGTGTGCACAAGGGATATTTATATAGATATTCAAGAGCACAAGTGGAGCCACGATTTGGAATCTTTAATTAGGATTTCATCACATATGATGGCTAGGATTGTTGCTCATAACACACACATAGAGGGCGGCTAGGGTTTTGTTAAGGATATGATGGCAATCTCTTCACATGGCGCCAAGATTGAAGCATTTTGGGTTTTGAAAACTTTTTTATTCTTTGTTTTTGGTTTCTTCTTTATGTGTGTGACAGCTAGGGTTTCATGGTTCACCAATTAGATACTTCTAAATTGGGGTTGCTCACATGTGCATACACACACACATGGACCAATTTTGCATAAGAGGGCATGGTGCACATGATCAAAGTGTGGTGTACATGACATCATTCTCCATGGTTTCTCATAGATGTGGTATATTTGATTATTTTCATCACACATGAGATCATTGTACATGATTCCAAATAAGGAAAATGTTCCATTGAGATTGGGTAGGGTGAAGGTGTAACACCTCAACCCCCAAGAGACAACTTTAAGCTAAACCGCATGGCGGGTTGGTTCCAATACTACATTTACAAGTACATAGCTTGCATCTCAATTCCTTTATTCTAACACTTCCATTGAGTTTAATTTTCAACAAGATAATACAAGTGAATAAAGAAAAACTGTAAATTCTTTATTTATTCAAAATAAAATAAAGAAATACATTATTCAATTTATATAATCAAAAGAAAGAGTACATAACCCTAAAATTTTAAATAAAAATTCAGCGAAAGTCTTTATTCAAAATTTGGACAGTATGCCCTTACATAGAAACTTTCTAAAAATAGACATTTTAATTCCTTAGCAAGCATGATCATGCATTTTAAATTCTTGAAAAATAAAAGGAAAGGATGAGCACATAGCCTAGTGGATCATTCATTAACAACTAAGTTACTACTTCAAATCAATAACACATCCAAATTCAAACACTTTCATGCATTAAGTGATTCAAGCAACTTTTTGCCCCCCTTTAGGGTGGAAAGACATTTCTTTGTCACTTTCCATTGGATGCCACATGCCAAGTATTCTTTAGTTGCATATCGCAACCATACACTCCAAGAAATAAGTTAATCCTAAATATGGATTCTAAATATCACATAATCATAAAAGAAATAAAAGAAATAAAACAGAAAATGATAATAATAATAAATGTAAATAAAAAAAAATCCATATCACATAATCATAAAAGAAATAAAAAAAATGTAAATATCAAAATTTTAAACAACCAAGAAAGCATGAAAACATTACATAATATGCTTGAAATATTGAATTAAATCCTAAATATGGATTCTAAGCATTGCATGCTCTCAGGAGTAATTAAAACATAAAAACATGTTGAACTAAAATTAAAATATGGTTAAACATGCTGAAAACTGAAATTCAAATAAGCATGAACATGCTAGAAATTTGAAAGAGCAAAGTAGAAGTTCAAGAAATCCTCTACACCTTAATCCAGGTTTCTTTGTAAAATCTGGCAAAGGTTACCCTTATCTACCACTTTCAGAACTTCAAGAACTTCTAATCACCAACAAAACTACTTCAACAACTCGTAAAAATACTGAAATAAGAATTTCTCAAACAAGAAAGAAAAGAGAATGAGAAGGGGTGTCAGGAAGAGGGTAAGAACAAGCAAAGAGGGAAGTGTCAACTCTTTGCTTTAGGATGAGATGAGTGTGAGCAAGAGGGGATATTTATAGGTGTTCATGAGCACGACGGGGCATCTAGGGGAGCTATGTCAGCTCACCATGTTTGGGCATGTTCCCAAACTCATAAGGGGATGGTTTGCATAAAGAGGGCAAATGTGTTCATAGTTGGCAAGTGAGACCACTATGGCATTCTAGTTCAAAAGATATGAATACAATCTTGTTTCTTAACTATGTGTGATCACAATGGAGGTTTAAATCTTATTCTAATTCGAATGCGATGTCCCATATGTGCTCATGGTAACTTTTCTTTTTGGTTTCCTTGCTTGCTCATCACACAAACACACAAGGAATATTTTTCCATTATCTTATTTCTTGGACATCAAGCATGGATGTACAATATCAAATTTGAGAGGACACCATATAATAGTCAAATATGCTCATCTTGGTTCTAAGACACTATCTAAATAGGGTTGCTCACATGTGTGCACACACACATGTACATGGTTGGGTCGATTTTCGCTTAAGTGGGTGTGGCTGTACACAATCAAGTGGGGGTGTATATGGAATCATGTCTCATGGTTTCTAGACCATATAAAAAGTCTACCAATGTGAGTGTATTGAATCATTTGTATGAAACATGGGATCATTCTACAAAGATTTAAATAATGGATATGTCCCATGGAGCTTTGGGTCGAATAGGGTGCACATAATCATGATGTTCCAACTATGTAACTTGCAAATGTTAGGGGTGGCCATGATTTTATGGTTTCACAAAAATCAAATAAAAATTAATATCTCATTATTTACATGGAATTATGATTTATATGCTATAGCTTTGGAATCACATGAACCCAATGCACATTTTTTCAAGGTATAGTTTCGCCCTAGGTGATTTTCCTTAAAAAATTTCTCTTATTTAAGACCCACTAAGGGTAATTAAGCAAGTGAAAATTCAAGTCTTGGCCAATTGTTCTGATTTTTGAATATGTCATTTATTTTGTTAGTTCATGTCATTCCATTTTATTTTGGGTCATTTCAATCCCCTGAAATACCCTAAATGACAATTATTTCTAATTTGGACGCCCTAAAGGGTGTTTGGCAAATGAAAATCTTAACCTCGACCGATTGTTCTACTTTTCAGATATGTTGTCCAATTAGTTGGTTAATTTTCAAGTTGTTTTGGGTCCCTAAAGGTCACTAAATGAGAGTTTTTGACCATGCTAAATTTAGCCCTGAAACGAACCCTGTTTCATTTGGCACCCAAACTCCACTTAATTGATGATAAATTTTATTTGATAGAGTACAAAGAATTCAGGATATTACACAATGTGTACATGATCATGGTGTTTCACCCATGTGGTTTGCACTTGTTTAAAGGTGGCCACGAATTTATGGGTCTACATGAATTTAATAAAAGTTTTTAGTAAATAACCACATGGTGTTCCACTCATGTGGTTATTTACTAAGAATTAAGGACTTTAACATATATTTTTGTCTTCATAATAAACTAATATACATTTCCAAATCATCATTTGATTAAGGTGATCTTCATTTCATTTACTTTCCTAATTTAGCAAACGAAACCCAAATTTTGGCCAATTGAACTGTAACACCCCAACCCCCACGTTCTTTAATTTGAGAGTTTGGACATAACCACCATTATTTTTTTACGGTGGACTTAACCAATTGGCGGGTCGGGCCAGTGTTACTTTACAAGTGACACACACTTGACTTTCTATTTTTTTCAATACCACATGCCTTAGAATAAATTCAATAGTGCAA
>JAJIYU010013958.1:0-13561 GCA_030144865.1 Tinospora cordifolia
TATATATATATATATATATATATATATATATATATATTATATGATATTTGCGTGAGTGCGAAGTTGTGAGTGTGAAGCCGTGAGAGGTGCATGCGTGTACGTCGCTTTGTAAAAAGAAAATAAATAAAAAAGATAAATCAATATTGAATCAACAGAAAAAAATCAAACATGGATGTTTGACTAAAAAAAGAGATTATTTGATTTGAAAAAAATGAAAAAAAAAATTGTAATGCTCTGTTGTCGAAAAAAAAAATTTGAAATTTTAGTTTTTAAGCAAAGACAATTGACCGAAAAAAAATGAAAACAAGAACGAAGATGAAAAGCAAATAAAAAAACGAAGATCTAGATTTTTTTGGACTTGGGGCTTAGTTGTGATAATCAAACGATCAAAGAAAAGAAAAATAGAGAAAGAAGAAGCAAGTGATTTGGGGGTTTCGTTGGGTTGTGCGTTTGGGTTTTTAGGGGACAAATCAATTTGAGTTGTGCGTGCTGCTGATGTGAAGATCAAGCAGAAAATTTTTATCTTGCTGGCCGTGAATCACCATCAAAATGAAAAGGAATGAGGGATGTGGCGATTTAGGAGTGAAAGAGGAAGGAAATTCCAGCTCCAAGCTGGTGCATTTGAGTCAAAATGAAGAAGATGAGCATATGTATTTGGTCCGTGAGCTGTTGGAAACAAAGATGAAGAATGGAAAAAAAAAATAGAGTTTCCATTCTTTTAATATATGAAGAAGGTGAAGACGAAGAGCAAAGAACCAGCTGCAAGTGTGATTTTGTTTTTGTGGTATTGCTAGCTATGATTTGGGTATTTTCTGCTGCTTGACCGTGAATGGAGAAGACAACGGGGTTTTGAATTGGATGAACAAAGAATGAAATCTAATTTTGCAGTTTGTAAGTATGCTAATTGTCTTTGATGTTGGTCATGATTCAAAGAAGAGGAAAGAAGAAATCCAATCTGAAACTAGTGTTAGAATTTCTGGCCACGAAGAAGGGAAAATCTGGTGTGGTTTGGTTTGAAGACCGTGATGGGTGTGTTGCTGGAAATTGATTTGGAGTTTTGTGTTTGAACGTGGTTTGAAGATGATAAAGGAAGAATTGGAAAAAATCTGAAAAATTTTCAGGTTGAAACGAAGAAGAAGATGAATAAGAAGATGAATAGTGCATGGTCTCAAATTCTGATTTGATTTTGGCATACTAATTGATACGTTTTGATGAAAATGATGAGTTGAAACAGTGGATGTGTGACGTGGGTTCGTCGTTGGCATCATTTACACGACAAAGAGCAATAGGAATGATTTTTTTTTATAATAAATGAGAAATAATATTAAAAATTTAAAATTTAATTATTTAAATTAGTTAAAAAAATAAAAAATAAACCTTTAAAAACTTAAAATCTTTTATAAAAAAAGAATAAAATTTTAGATACTGAAACTAAACTTACGATAGTTAGAAGTTTTATTTTGTTTATGATTAATTTAATTACGATATGAATAGATTATTTAAGGAGGAAATGAGAATTTTGAGACTTAGAATCTAAAAAATTAGTGATGGAAACATATTAGTTGGATATGAATAATTTTCGATGAAATGAATATTTAAATTTAAGGATTGGTTTGAAGATTTTTAAGTAATAAAGTAATATTCTAAATAAACATGAGCAAATTATTTTTGGAAAGCCAAATTTGAGTCTTAGTGTTTTTATAGTTCTAATCTTCTAATCTAAATAAATTTATTTAGAAGTGAATAAATCATAGAAGCTTAAAAAATAATTATTAAAGTTTTCAATTTTAGATTAAGAAATTTGAAAACTCATAGAAGTTATTTTAATTTAGATTATATAAAATTATAGAATTTTGAAATAATCCTAATTTAGTTAAAATTAATATTTGGACATTATAATTATTTTAAAAACTATTTAAGCTTAAGAATAGTTTCAAATGGATAAGAATTTAAGAAGTTCTATTGATTGTTAAATTTCAGATTTTACAAGTTTAGAGTATCGAATAGCCCGAAAGAAAGCAAGGTGGCCCTGAAGATCTACGGAATCAGATGGGCGTGATTTTTTTGCTCTTACGTATTATATTGATTTTAAATTTAAAGCATTTGTTTGAATAGTTCTAGGTTATTAGAATCTTATTAGAAAATTGATTGAAATTGTTTGGTGTGTTTGGATGATAGTGTGATCAATTATTTCAATTTACACATAATTATTTCATGACATGTTTGAATAGAAAACATGCATCTATATTTATTTAATTATGGCATGCATGAATAGGAAAACATGCATTTATATTTCATAGTTTACTCATGCACTTTATCATCTTAATTTGCATGCATAATTTGACTTATTATCTACTGGATTGTGAAATGTTTGGTGTGGTTGAATTTATTTGTGAAACTAAAATAAGATGAAGAATTATTAAGAATCCACGTACCAGTGTGATCAACGAGCCTAAACCGAATCGAGATGGTATTTCCTATATGCCACTACTTGAGATCGATGAGCTACAAAGCGGATCATAAGTATTCTCAACCCTAAGCTGTCTGAGACAGCTAAAAGTCCTTGAGAGATGGTACTCTGTGCTAGCAAGCAACTCCCTCAGATTGTGACTCTGACAGGTAACCTACCTTGGGTGTTACCTGAGATTTGTTCTGATTTAGATCACAGAGAATACCGAGAGTCTTTTCAACATTCTTCCTGTCTTAGATTACAACCAAAATAAATGAATGTTTGAAACGCCTAATGTGTGAAAGTGCCCTTAATGTTTTGAGTTTTGATCTGTATATCACTCCCATTTTATTTTTAGGTACACATGGACGTAGAGTACTGTAACCTATGTTAGAAAACCCTCACTTTGGATTGGTGACCTCATGGGGGAGGTTATCCGAGATAGGAAGCTTTGGAGTTTGTATTTTGTTTATTTTTCTTGAGTCGATTTTCTTGTAATTATGTTGGTTTTGGATTTTCAATCGATCATGTCATCAAACGAGATATTTTATGTTTAACATTTATTGTTTTTAATAGAAATTTTTAAAGTGATTCCGCTGTGAAATTTGAGATTTACGATTTTTGATTCTCAATTTATTTTGTATAATTGCAGAAATTCGGTGAGCATAGTAAGAAATTATTTTGATATTTTATTTTGTGTAACATATGTTTCTAGATATTTGTTTAGAACTATCTGATAGAAATTGAATTGAAGAAAAAGATTTTGACAAAAAGAAAATTTTAAGTAGCATTCAGATTCTCAACGGTCGACGATCCACACATGAAGTTACACATGATGGGAGGTCTAATTAGAAGTCGGAGTGTTACAAAGTGGTATCAGAGCCCAGTACTATGATACGCTAGGCTAGACTTGAGTTCATCAGATTTGATTTTCATTGAATTTTTATTTTAACTGAAAATGGATTTCATCGTATTTGATTTTCACTGGAAAAATGAATGTTTTGGAATATGATTTTGAAAAGTAGTACAATGGGTAGAAGTTTAGAGGAGAGTCAGTGATGCCATCTTACTCGAGTTGGTGATTTGAGTACTAGGAGTTGTCCCTAATAGTTGACCTCTTCTTAGGATAAAGATCTCATAAGGTGTGATGTTCTTCTACAGGGGAATGTCCCTGATGGTTGAGCTTTGTTCTAATGAAAAGTCCTAAAAGGTTGATTGCTACTCAAGAAAGGTCTAAAACTTGGGAACAATGGTATCACGAGGAATAATTGTCTAAAATTGAGAAAAGATTAATATTACGTAGCTAGAGGTCTAGGTAAGATTGAGGTGATGTCAAAGTACCCGAGGCACTAGTTACAGGTGTGACTTGAATACTAAGGGGTGTCCCCGAGACATGATCTCTTCTTGAGGAAGATATCCTTGAAGGTTGATGTTCCTTCTTGGAAGAGTGCCCCTGATGGTCTATCTTTGTAGAGGTCCTCATATGGTTGGTGCCTTCTTCGAAAAGAGTGCCCGATGGGTTGACCCAATGGAGGTGTTTTTGAGGGTTGGTGCCATTCTAAAAAGGTGTGTGTCCCAGATGGTTTGATCCCAACTTCAGGAAGATGTCCTTGAAGGTTAATCCCTACTCAAGTTTAAGTCCAATTTCGGAACTATGGCATCACAAGAGATGCAATTGAGTTGAATATTATGACCATAGGTTTAAGTAGAGACTGGGTGTTGTCTTGAAGGCACAATAGATCATAAATTAATTAAAATCTTTTAGGGCTAAGTTAGAGACTAAGAATGTGTTTGAATGCACACTGCTTTGGTCATGACCCAAGTCTGGGAAGATCCTGTATCTCTGGTTTATATGTAAGATGGGGTACATACGAATTTGGGGGTACGGAGGAATCCTGAATTTGGAGAATGACAGACCATGTTTGGTGAGTGATCGATTTCTTTGGCTGAACTTGTACGCACTGTATTGTACTTGGATGGGGCGGTATAGTATAGTGGGTCTTACATTAGCCTTAGAACATGTCTGTGAGTGCACTATCACGCTATTTTTAGGTAAGAGCTCGGTTAAAAATGGCAGGACATCTGCAATCATGGATATCGAAACACTTGCGCCATTATTTGGGTGTAATGTAATTCTGGGTGGAAGTCTGTGTGCAAGGGCAAGTGTAGGATGAGGCACACGGACCTGGGAGCACAGATGAAAGCTTTGGGTTGCATTATGCTAGCGTGCATTATTTGCTTGTTTGTTGGGTGATTGTTTGTTATATATGTAGTTTGACTATTTGAGTATTTACCCGAACTCCTATACCCAAAAATAAACGAAATGTTACCGACTTAGAAGCATAAACCCCTAGACAACTGAGACAAGGCGAAAACTTAGAAACAATGTACATAGACTCACAGTAGCACGATAAAACGAAAGGGTATAGGTGGGTAGGAGGTCATGATACCTAGGTTAGAATATCACAGTTCCAATATTAAATTATGCCAAAGTTTGTAAATTTGTAGTCCTTAGAATTAATTTGGAAAAAGACTATGTTCACAATCTTTCCACAAAAATAGGACGTACATTATTCCAAAATCACCAATGACAATTGAAGACGTGATGCCTCAAGCTAAAGGCTGGTGGCCATGATGGAACTATTCAGTTACCTGAAAGACTTGAAGAAAATTTATTTAATTCTCAGGGAATGTTTTCAAGAAAAGCAACAAACTGACATCATTACAAGACGATGAAGCTGATGAATAGGATCTGGCTGAAGATGGATGTGTCCTATAAGTAGGATCCGAGTGGTATAGTGGAAGCGTGATAGGCCAATGGAAGAGGTAGATCGATTGACAACAGTAGTTAACTAGATTCAAATTTCGAGGACAAAATTTTATTTAACGCGGGGTAAGTTGTAACATCTTGAAAATTTTCGAAGGCGTACACGTCGATTACTAAATATAAAGTAAACTAATTAAGAAAATAAATAAAAGATATATTTAAATAAATGCTATGAGTGCAAATTAGTTAAAATAAATTAAATAAAGAATTAAAATAGAGGTTGGTTATTTGACTATTATAAAATAAATAAATAAATAAATTTCAAACCACAAGAATAAGAAACACAATAAAATAAAATAAAATGTTATTTTGTAGAAAAAATGAGAACTTAAAATAAAATAACAAAAAAAAATAAAATAAATAATAGTTGTTACGAAAGAAATAAATGAAAACGTAGATTTTAGAATTTATAATGTTTTTAAAAAAATAAATAATAAACAAATAAAATATTGGTTGATAAAAAATTTGAAAAAACATTGATTTTAAAAAATAAAAATAAATGAAATATTGGTTGATTTAAATTTTAGATTTCTGGAGAATAAAAAATTGATATGGATTGATTGAAAAATATATATATAGATATTATACAATATTCACGCGAGCGCGAAGATGCGAGTGCAAAGACGTGAATGGTGCGAGTGCAAAGACGTGAATGGTGCATGCGTGCACGTTGCTTTTCGAAAAGAAAATAAATAAAAAGATAAATCAATATCGAATCAATAGAAAAAAAAATCAAACATGGGTGTTTGATTGAAAAAAAAAAGAGATTATTTGATTTGAAAAAATGAAAAAAAAATTGTAATGTTCTATTGTTGGAAAAAAAAAATCTGAAATTTTAGCTTTTGAGCAAAAACAACCGAAAAACAAGAAAAATGAAAATTATAGAATTTTCATGAGAATGCAAGAACGAAGATGAGAAGCAAATAAAAGAAGGAAGATCTAGATTTTTCTGGATTTGGGGTTTAGTTGTGATGATCAAACGATCAAAGAAAAGAAAAACAGAGAAAGAAGAAGCAAGTGATTTGGGGGTTTCGTTGGGTTGTCCGTTTAGGTTTTTAGGGCGCAAATCAATTTGAGTTGTGCATGCTGCTGATGTGAAGATCAAGCAGAAAATTTTTATCTTGCTGGCCGTGAATCACCATCAAAATGAAAAAGAATGAGGGTTGTGGCGATTTAAGCGTGAAACAGGAAGGAAATTCCAGCTGCAAGCTGGTGCATTTGAGTCAAAACGAAGAATGAGCATATGTATTTGGTCCGTGAGCTGCTGGAAACAAAGATGAAGAATGAACAAAAATAGAAGGGTTGTTATTCTTTTGATGTATGAAGAAGGTGAAGACGAAGAGCAAAAAACCAGCTGCAAGTTGTGGTATTGCTAGGCGTGATTTGGGTATTTTTCTGCTGCTTGACCATGAATGGAGAAGACAACGGGGTTTTGACTTGGATGAACAAAGAACGAAATCTAGTTTTGCAGTTTGTAAGTATGCTAATTGTCTTTGATGTTGGTCGTGATTCAAAGAAGAAGAAAGAAGAAATCCAATCTGAAACTGGTGTTGAATTCCAGGCCGTGTAGAAGGGAAAATCTAGTGTGGTTTGGTTTGAAGACCGTGATGGGTGTGTTGTTGGAAATTGATTTGGAGTTTTGTGTTTGAATGTGGTTTGAAGATGATGAACAAAGAATAGGAGAAAATATGAAAAATTTTGATGTTGAAATGAAGAACAAGATGAATAGTACATGGTCTAAGTTTTCGATTTGATTTTGGCATAGCGGTTGATACGTTTTGATGAAAATAATGAGTTGAAATAGTGGATGTGTGATGTGGATTCGTCATTGGTGTCATTCGCACGACGAAGAACGATCTAAAAGGTATATTTTAGATTTTAAATTTTTAGATAGTAGGAACGATTTTTTTACAATAAATGAGAAATAATATTATAAGTTTAAAATTTAATTATTTAAATTAGTTAAAAAAATTAAAAAAAATTTAGAAGCTTAGAATCTTTTATAAGAAAAGAATAAAGTTTTAAACCTGAAACTAAACTTATAACGGTTAAAAGTCTTATTTTGTTCATAAGTAATTTAATTATAATATGAATAGATTATTTAAATTGAGGAGGAAATGAGAATTTTGAGACTTAGAATCTAACAAATCTGTAATGGAAAAAGATAAATTGGATATGAATAATTTTTGATGAAATTAATATATAAATTTAAGGATTCGTTTGAAGATTTTCAAGTAATAAAGTAATATTTTAGAATTAGTTCAGCTTTTAGATATAAAAACTTTATTTTTAATTGAAATGAGATTAAATAAACATGAACAAATTATTTTTGGAAAGCCAAATTTGAGTCTTAGTGTTTTTATTTGTTCTAATATTCTAATATAAATAAATTTATTTAGAAGTAAATAAATCATAGAAGCTTGAAAATGAATCATTAAAATTTTCAATTTCAGATTAAGAAATTCGAAAACTCAAAGAAGTTGTTTTAAATTAGATTATATAAAATTCTAGAATTTTGTAATAATCCTAATTTAGTTGAAATTTAAGAAACTATTTAAGCTAAAGAATAGTTTCGAATGAGATAGGAATTTAAGAAGTTCTATTGATTGTTAAATTTCAAATTTTTAATAGTTTAGAGTATCAAATAGCCCGAAGAAAAGCAAAGTGGCCTTGAAGATCTACGAAATCAGGTGGACATGATTTCCTTGCTCTTGCGTATTATATGGATTTTCAATTTAAAGCATTTGTTTGAATAGTTCTAGGTTATTAGAATCTTATTAGGAAATTGATTGAAATTGTTTGGTATGCTTGGATGATAGTGTGATGAATTATTTCAATTTACGCATAATTATTTTATAACATATTTGAGTAGAAAACATGCATCTATATTTATTTAATTATGGCATGCATGAATAGGAAAACATGCATTTAGATTTCATAGTTTACTCATGCACTTTATCATCTTAACTTGCATGCATAATTTGATTTATTATCTACTGAATTGTGAAATGCTTGGTATGATTGAACTTGTTTGTGAAACTAAAATAAAATGAAGGATTATTAAGAATCCACTTACTGGTGCGATCGACGAGCCTGAAGCGAATCGAGGTGGTATCTTCTATATGCCATTGCTTGAGATCAATGAGCTACAAGGCGGATCATAGGTGTTCTCAACCTTGAGCTGTTTGAGACAGCTAGAAGTCCTTGAGAGATGGTACTCCATGCTAGCAAGTACACTCCCTCGGATTATGACTCTGACAGGTAACTAGCCTTGGGTGTTACCTGAGATTTGTTCTGATTCAGATCACAGAGAATACCGAGAGTTATCTCAACACTCTTCTGGTTTTAGATTACAACCAAAGCAAATGAATGTTTGAAACCCCTAATGTATAAAAGTGCCCTTAATGTTTTGAGTTTTGATCTGTATAATGCGTGTGATGTGTAAGAATGATTTACTCGGCTATTGAGCTCACTCCCATTTTATTTTTCAAGTATACATGGATGTAGGGTATTGTAACCTACGTCAGAAGACCTTCATTTTGGATTGGTAACCTCATCGGGGAGGTTATCTAGGACAGGAGCCTTTGGAAGTGATCAGGGAGTTTATTTTTCCAGAGTCAATTTTCATGTCATTATGTTTGTTTTGGATTTTCAGTCGATCATGTCATTAAAGGTGATACTGTACTCAAAGTGAATTGTCTAAGTGCTCTCCCTTGTAGGCTTTGTCTCATTGTGCATCTCGTAATCATTCGATGTAGTTCTCTAGCTCCGAAGGCTAGGATCAAGGGAGCGGTCGAGTGGCTCCGCAAGGGAAAGGCAAGGACTCCCTAAATGAGGAGTCCTTGACTGTTTTGATTTGAGAGTTAGAGAGAGGGGGGAAGGAGTTATAGTTGCTAAAAGGGCAATAAAAGGCGAAGCCGATGTTAGACAACTAATACACCTTTAACCCGCTCTATGTTTAACATTGACTATTTTTAATAGAAATTTTTAAAGTGATTCTGCTGTGTAATTTGGAATTTACGATTTTTTTATTCTTAGTTTGTTTTGTATAACTGTAGAAATCCGATGAACATTGTGAGAAATTATTTTGATCTTTTGTTTTGTGTAACATGTGTTTTAAGATATTTATTTAAAACTATCTGATAGAAATTGAATTGATAAAAAAGATTTTGACAGAAAAAAATTTTAAGTAGTATTCAGATTCTCAATGGGCGACGATCCACATGTGAGGTTACACATGACGAGAAGTCTAATTGGGAGTTGGGGTGTTACACACCAGCAGCAGAAACGTCCACTGCTTCTTCTTTATGTTCTTCCTTCTTTGTTTTGCAGGGAACACACCAGATCAGCGTTCGAATCACAGGTAGCTCCTTCTTCCTTGCACGGACAGCACAGATCTGGTTTCGTTCCTCTATTCTTCGTGCACCAACAACTGCACATCGTCGTTCCTCTTCTTCCTTGTGCAAGAACGCAACAGATGCGTTCTTCTTCTTCGACTTGCGCCTACAAACGCACAAATGCGTTCTTCTTCATTATTCTTGTTTCCTTTCCCTTTTTTTTGTTCAAGATAGAAACACACAAAGGTCCATTTCTGCTATTTTCCCCCTTTTTTTGTTGGTTCTCTTTTTTTTTTTTTTTGTTTCTTGTTTATTCTTTTTGCCTAGGATTTGAGTGAAAAAATGAAAAATACATTTATTTATTTTTTTAAACACACGTATATGTATGTATGTATGTATGTATATATATATATATATATATATATATAATTTATTTATTTATTTAAACTATATATATATATAATTTATTTATTTATTTAAACTAGTATTATATGGTTTTATGGCAAACAAAGAATTTAATTTTATTATTTTTTTCTTATTCATTCCATTAATTTTTTTCATATATTAAATCTCCAAGACGACATGTACGCGTTATAAAATTTTGAGGCATTACATGTATGCATAATATAATTAGGTTATAAGCATGTTTAAATGACAATTTAGTGTAATTGTAAATTTGGTGAGGGTTCCATACATTTAGATGTCAAAAACCAACAAGTAGGTTGCTAAAAAATGGAAATTTAAGTTACAGGTAAATTTAATATTGGAGTATTATAAAATAGCACACCCAAAAGACTTGTATGCATGAGATAATTAAGATACATGCATGTTTAAGTGATGTTTAAGCATGATCACTAATAGGGTGTTGTTTGATGCATACATGAGTCATAAACCAGCAAGATAGCTTGTTGGAAAGTGATGGTTAAACATGCTTGAGAGGCTAGAAATGGGTGTAAGACTTTAATATACATCAAATCTTTAGAATATGCATACAAGTCATGAAAACGACTACGATTTCATGCACATGATGCATGTATATATATATATAAAATTTATTTATTTATTTATTTAAACCAATATTATATGGTTGTACGACTTACAAAGAATTTTATTTTATTATTTTTTCTTATTCATTCTATTAATTTTTTTCATATATTAAATCTCCAAGATAATGCGTACGCGTTATAAAATTTTGAGGCATTACATGTATGCATGATATAATTAGGTTATAAGCATGTTTAAATGACAATTGAGTGTAATTGCAAATTTGGTGAGGGTTCCATACATTTAGATGTCAAAAACCAGCAAGTAGGTTGCTGAAAAATGGAAATTTAAGTTACAAGTAAAATTAATATTGGAGAATTATAAAATAGCGCACCCATTATACCCGTATGCATGAGATAATTAGGATATATGCATGTTTAAGAGATGGTTAAGCATGATCACTAATAGGGTGTTGTTTGATGTATACATGAATCATAAACCAACAAGATAGCTTGTTGGAAAGTGATGGTTAAACATGCTTGAGAGGCTAGAAATGGGCGCAAGACTTTAATATCTTTAGAATATGCAAATCAGTCATGAAAATGACTATGATTTCATGCACATGATGCATGCTGGTCATGGCTGAATATTTAATGGCATTCAGAGGGTTTTAAAAGGTTTAAAAGTGATTAGATGGTGAGTATTCATAGTAAGAAAAAGGGTAAGTCACATCCAATTGTCGAACAAGGGCAACAGTGCGCACTGAATGCACTGAATAGGTGAATGGTGCGTTGTTTGTCATGTTTGTAAGAAATTAGTAAATTTATGATTTAAAAATATTATGTAATTTTCAAATACTAAAAAATAATTATTTTAAATATTTTAGATTGAGAAGTCACGACATTCGAGTTGACAGTGTGCGAAGAATAGGAGCTATGGAAGTGCACTGACAGGTGAAAATGATTACTTAGCTCTTTAGTATTATTTGAGTTTTAAATATAGAATGTGTTTGTTTGTTATTTTGAATGAATATTCAATGCATGCTAGTGTGTTGATTGATAAACCTTTGATTTTATAATTATCATGCATTTATGATGATTACATGTTTTCAAAATACGTTGCATATATGATACATGAAAATAGCAGTGGTGTGACTCTATGTATGATTGTTTACATGCTTTTAAATTATTATGGATAAGTTGTATGTGAGTTATGAGATTGTGAATATGCTAGAACTTGAAATCTTGTTAATGCTTTAAGATCACTGTATTCAAGAACTGAACCACGTACTGACTCAATGAATCAAAATTGATCATTGTGGGTGTTCTCAAATAGAACACCGGGTTGGACCATAGTACTTGGACATTGGATGATAGGCATCACCCTCCTTGTCATTAGTGCTGAGCGCTCGTTGTTTTGATGAAAACACTGAGGATGGTCCTTTCAGTCTGAATGTTAACTAGAAAAATAAATAAATTGTTTGAAACGCCAAATGTTTGATAATTGTATGTATATTCTGTGTTTTGACTTTAATAATGTTTGAGATGTATTATGTATGATCCACTGAGCTCTTTGAGCTCACACCACTTCTTATTTTTCAGGTAATCAATAACAGAAAGCTCACGTGAACGAGACACCACAGAGTAATTTAATAGTAGTAGACCTTTATTTCTAAATTAAGAGTTGTTTCCTATTTTAGTAGGGTATGAGTCTAGATCATCGTTAACTATTTTATTCATTGAATTATTATTTGGAACTCGGCCATGGGGCCAAATGTTGCTTTGATTATTATTAAGTTAAATAGTTATAAATTTATTTGTTATTCATGTATTTACTCATATAATTTTATGGAATGTGACCTGGTGGGACTAGGAAAATTATTATGGATGTGTGAAACAAGTGATATTCCAATTCTCGATGATGTCATGTGACAAAAATGAATATGTATGTGTATACATCTCTAAGTATGAGATCAATGTAGTAATTGTGAAGGTTTCAGGAATCGAGATGTTACAGAGCGATGAGTGTGTCTCTTGTTCCCGGGTTGGGTGAGGGGTGTTTTCCTGTCCCAATGGAATTTGGCATATATTGCATTTTTCATCTTTCTATTTAATAAGATCATGATGAGCGAACACTAGGGATAAACCCTTCGGTCTAATTAACAACTATTAATAACTTAATGTTCGAAATGCCTATTGATTAATAAGTAGTTGCATGTTTAATGTTTGATTTAAATAATGCTACGAATGTATTATGTATGATCCACTGGACTCTTGTGCTCACCCACTTTTTCATTTCAAGTGATCTTTGAGGCGGTTCAAGTTGATAGTACTACTGAGTATAGTAGTAGCTACAAACTTCACCGTCGAGGTTGTTATCAGATTTTTATTTATTGAATAGTTGGTTTAGACTGGGAGTATGGCCCTCCAGGCTAATTTTAAATTATTAATTATTTTTTATGGTTTAGACTTTAGCCACATAGGCCATGTTTAGAGACTTCAGTTAAAAACTTTGTTCTACGTTTTTTTAAACTTTAAACGTTGAAGTTAATGATTTAATTATTTAATGATCTTTGCATACTTTCCATGTGTTACCCCTTGATGTGTTCAAAGGGTTGATTAATCATTTATGTGAGTTCTGGTGTGTCCAAAATGTGTTTAATATTATTTGAAATGTGAGAAAGGTACTGTCCCGTTTTTCGACAGATGACACGTGTATACATATTTAATGTAAAATAGGTGCGCTTCTCTATGCATGACCCCGATGTAATAGAAACAAAGACCGAGAATTTGGATGTTACACCTATTTACATTATGGGAGCCACTCGTGAAGAGAACGAAGTTTGAATATTTTACTTCTCATAATCTCTTTGTGAACCTTTCTAATTGCTTCTCAATTAATAATATCTTGTTGAGGTGTTGTGTAAGCCTATAGATCGACTTTAGGAGTAGTTTGGAAAGGTTT
>JAJIYU010013959.1:0-13530 GCA_030144865.1 Tinospora cordifolia
TTCTTCTTCTTCTTCTTCTTCTTCTTCTTCTTCTGGTTCTTCTTCCTTCTTCTTCTTCTTCTGGTTCTTCTTCTTTAGCAAAAACAAGAGACATACATTAATGTAAATGAGAATCGGGACGAAAGGCACTATAGAGTACTATAGAGTACCTCAGCAGTACTCTAGATCCTGGACTAAGCATTCTTACTGAAAAACAAAATGTTGTATTAGAGTCCCCCTATCTGATTCTAATGACACCCATGACCCATCAATGTATCAGTTGCTTGGAAGGAGTCATGATCAAGGAGGTTGCAAGTTCTACTCCTAACCCTACCCCTCAATCATCTCCAAACTCCTTGTGGTAGGTGGACTTGTCTTGTACCCCGGGTCTGCCTGGTTCTGGGTTTGTGGGTGGGTGGAAGCTGTTGTAGACTAGTTAGATCTTGAAAGATATCATTCTTTAAAAAATAAAAATAAAAATCTAAAGACAGGTTGTTTTCTCTCAGTTGAAAAATTTGTTGTGTTAATTTTTTTAATTTTGGCTTGTGTTGCAAGATTTATGTGAACTAAACAACCTTACAGAGTTGGTTGTAGATGTCTACAACCTCTCATCAAAAATTTTTTCAAAAAGGAAAATTGAACTTTATGGTGGGAAGACTAAAGCTTGAGCCTCACCATGCTCAAGGCTTAAGATTCGGATGTGTTTGTGTTCCTTAGCCTTAAGGTGTGGGCCTCAAGCATTTTTAAGCGTATGGTGTCACATTCTATGTATATTTTTTTAAGCCCAAAATGTTGTCTAAGTTAATAGGATTCTTATTTCTCAAAACTTAGGTGGCCCTTTTGACAATGTTCTCACAATTGCTGAAACTTCTATATCAAAGGAATGATGCTTAATGCTGAGGCTGCATTTGGTACATTTAGTCAAAAGCTAGCACACAGTCCAGAAACGAAAACTGAGAAAACGACTTTTATTCTGTTCCCAAAACAAGTTGTTTTCTTACTAGAATTCCCGAAAATGTTATAGGATTCAATTAACCAAGATGTCTTCCTTATTTTCAAATGTTCACCACAAAAAACTGTGTTCACATCGCGAGCCAGCTGCAACTGAAATTTTCTGCTACTGATTTATGCATAATTTTGGTTTCATACATATATTTTATGATTGTATTGACTTTTTAAATAAAATACTTGATTTCGACTTTGTGCATATTATTCATTAGGTTTTCCCATTTCAAAGCATTGGATATGTTGGCAATTATACCATATATTGATGCATTTGTTTGTGTGAAGTTTTGGTGTGACAATTCAGCAATTCCTCCTGCTTTTGTTAATTTTAATAAGCTTCTTGATGATGGTCTCCTTAGTATGATCCACTTGAATGGTTCAATTCCCTTTTCATGTGGACACCAGCTTTGGTGGAGTCATAAACAATGGCTCCTTTTTTTTTTGGCAAGAAACATGATATATTTTTGTATTGTATCAAGTCAAAAACATGTCAGACTTGTGAGGAGAAGATGCTCCTAGTGTCATAAGCCAATCCTTGAGATCGTCAAAGCCTATGCAACAGCTCTTTGAAATCTTCATTTGTTTGAGGAGAACCTTATAACAATCACCTGTGCGGAACCCTAGATGCATAACTTCTATTGGACTCTTAGGTAACCTCTATAGCATCTCATGCATTATCACCCCGAATTATGCAACATTGACAATTGCTCCGATGACTTCCTTGAGTGGATCCTTACGAGGATACTGTAACAAAATGGCTCAAGAAGCTTAATATGTCCAACATGATAGTGGGTGGCCTACTAGTTTTAGAATCCCAACCTTGGTTCTCAGTGGTCCTTGCACTCCTCACCTCTCGACAGTGTATCATAATTTACCTATAGCTATGAGAACTACAATAACCCTTTTAGGATGAAGGTAGCTGACCAAGCAGGGTCTTGTGGATGGCCATAGATGGCCATTTGGGAGACTCAGACTCATGCCATTTCCTGAAGTAAATGATAAGCTTTTGAACTGTTGTGAAAAGGAATGATCAAAATGTGAGGTCAATCATAATGGATAATATTTATAGATTTCCACCTTTCAAATGAGATCACACTTCATGGACCCTTTTCTTTGGTGACAATGCATAATTATGCATGACCGTGACAAAATACTCTACCTAAAAGGTTGATGGCCTTAACGACACTATGCTTGAGTAGTTGAGTTCACCTCTAAACCTTGAACCTTCTCCTAATGGATCCTCACTTAGCAACATCCTTATATGCTCCTTTTGATTGTCAATCCTAATTGTACATGGCCTCAAATTGAATTTGAATCTCTATCCCATTTAACATTTCTCTTGAGATATCATCACTCTCCTTGCTCTCAAATAACCATCAAGCATTGCACCTTTGTACTTGCACCACAATGCTCCTCATGACCACACCATTTTTTTTCGTCATGTGCATCTTTTGCAGCAGTACCTCGAACGTCTCATTAAACCCTTAAAATGTGCAAGCATTTATTTGATGTAACTCCTTATTAACACCTCTATGCTTTGCACCTTTGTGCATATACTGATCACATTGTTATTCTTGCCCTTGTGCTTACACAAGTCCTTCGACATTTATATCTCATGCAAATAAGTTAAACATCCACTTGATTTTGCTCAATGGTGCACCTTTTATCACTCTATTGTTCTTCACCCCATTCATTTGTTGTACCAATCCCCTAGATACTCCATTAGATGAATTAGAGAATCTGCCACAATGTTGCTTGGCAAAGCTATTTACACTTGCATCTAAGTGCATGTCTCTTCTCACTTTTGTGCTTGCCACCTTTGTTCTGGTTCTTTACCCTCTGTTCTACTCGCACAAGTACCTCACGCGAATTCCATAGTGGAATAAGTGTAATCATGTGCTACCCCTTTGATTCCTAATCTCAATTGAGCTGTTGTTACTCTTTCCCCTTGCGGCATTCGCTTCACTCGATAAAGTAACCTCTGAGTTTCACCTTAATTGAACAACCTCTAAGGTTCACCTTAATTAAATTCTAATGAGTTCTTAGCTATTGTTGGTGCATGACCTCCATCATAGTAGCTTGCCTCAGTAATGAAGCTTCTTCCAATCCCTCAACACACAATCTTCACTTGCAAAGAATTAATCACAACGATTGGTGTTCATGCCTACTTATTCATTCATGATTATTACGATTCTCATGAGTTAGTTCCACTCAAACTCATTTTCAAAGTAGTCCAACACAATGGATTTGAACTCTAGTCACTTGACTTATAGTCTTTACTTTAAGAATGAGCATTGTCTTAAGCTTTATGCTCCCAAAATGTTAATGAACTTTGTTGTTAGGTAAGCAACAATTTTAATATACATGTCTTTCGTTTCCCTTGGAAAGAGCTTTACAAGTTCATTCTTGAACTTGACCCACCATTATAATGTTATGTATATACTCCATGATTACATCACCATGCATACACCCTTATTCATGAAATATCGTCACCTTTGTGATTGAAGCCTCTAGTCACCAAGAACTCGAATGCTACTGCTCTTCCTCCCAAGCAAAAGTTTACAAAGAACAATGATGCCTCTCATGCATCTACAAGACTAGAATTCAAAGTGTTGTTGTACCACCATGAACTCTTGAAATTCCACTTATGTGCACTTTGTGCATCTTGAGGTTTTGAGCCATGCTCACCTCACTCATTATTTAGTACTCATACCACAAGGTGCTCAGTTGTTCACTCATGATGTACTAACTTACCTCAAATCTCTACCATGAAGTACATGTTCCTTTGAACACGTTTCCTTGTGGAATTGAAAATTTGCTTCAATTCAATCACTTCTTAAAACTTCTCATCTTGAACCATTTTCTTGAGCATGGAGCATGTTCACTCTTGAACTTACACTTGATCCATGGATCATCTGGACACACTCTACTGTGCTCCTTCCTTGGCAGGCAAGACAAACTCATTACACCTCATTTGCTGATGTGACCTTGCATTCTCGTATTTAAATATTTGTTGGAGCTTACTGTTCCTGAGTTGTTATTGCCCATATCCGGTGCTCAAGCAAGTTCCTCATGTTTTGTTGTCGCACTGGATCAAGCAACTTTGGTGGCTAGTAGCATTCACTACTCAGAACTATTGCGTCATAAACCCTCTCAACAGTGACACCTCAATTATGTTCAAGAACTGAAGTACATAGATTCATGTCTATTGGCATGATCACCTTGTTGCAACTCATTCATGAGGTTCCTATCTTTGATACCAATGTGCTTGCTTGCTTGATATCCTCTTGTGCTAACAACCTATATCATGGATGATTCCATTGCGTTATGTGCTTATTGCCTTGCCTTTGCACCTTGGACTACGATTACCGCCTTCTTGTCCCCTTTACATCTCATGACATATATCCATCCTTGCAAATGCTCGTGTCAACAATCTTATCTGCCATTGAAGCTCAACTTTCTTCTTATATACTGTTCAAATTTGGCTATCATATCAAGAATCCTCCCATCAACATGCCACTCTAGGCATTGCACAACACCCTTGTTGTACATCTCCTTCCTTTCACTTGCTAACTATGCACATTTGTGTCTTGGATACCACTTTTCATGTGCAAGAATCCTTGAGACTGTCAAAGGAGCCATGTGGCACCTTAAATACTCATATTCTTGGTTAGCTATTCATGTATATTCATATTCCAATAGAAGACCAAACAACAATCATTTATGCAACATTCCAGATAAGCAACTCTTGCGAGATTCTTAGATAACCTTGATAGAATCTTGTGCATAGTGTCAGTTCGAACAATAGAATACCGACAATCTCTCAAACGACTCCCATGCGCATATCCTAACAAGTGCACTCTAGCACAAACACTCAAGATAACTCTATACATCCATCTTGATGGCATGTGGCTTACAAGTTCAAGGATCCCGACCCTGCGTTTTAGTAGACCTATTGCTTTCCTCTTAGAACTGTCTATAACACACCTGAAGCTATAGGAACTGCAATCAGCCCCTCCAGAACGAAGGTTGGCCTGGTGATTTGTGCCAAAGGGTAGTCTTATATATGACAATGGATGGCCACCAGGGAGAGCCAGATTTGTGCCCCTCTCCACGGTAGATGCTAGGCTTTTGACTTGTTTTTTTTTTTTTTTTTTCAGGGAAATGTCAAAACATGAGGCAAATCAATTTGGGCCACATTAGATAGGTTTGTCCCCTCCGATTGGGTCGAAACTTCAAAGGGACCATTTTCTTTGATGATGGCGCATGCCTAGACATTAACCGCAACCGTAGGCAACTTATATACAATCCAGAATTGGTTGTCAGAAACCTATTTCCCTCCTTAATTTGCGTTTTGTAAACCATTAAACTGTGGAATGACACCTGATTCTTTAAGGGAGGCCAATCTATTTCCAAAGTTCGGAAAGTACCTCATTCAAGGTATAATTGCCATCTCCAAATTGACTGGACGTTCCATTGGCCCTGTATCGCCAGCACCAATTAGGAGATGTATCCAATTTCTTAATCTTTCCTAAAGTACGTCACCACAATTTTATTTCCCATGAGTTGCAATCCACCCAAACACTTTTGACTTTTTGAAGGTCAACTGGGAAGTTGAGGTTATGGATCTTACAGTTGTTAGTTACATGAATAAGGGATTCATAGAAGGTTTTTTAATAGTGAAGATTCCTGATAAAATACAAGATTATAAAGACTGTCCTTGCTCCACGCCCTTACCGTGCTTTTGTTTAGGTTTCTGTCTGATCCTAGCTGCATGATTCATTGGCTAGTCTTCTTCATTTGCCACACTTGTACTCTTGTGAGTATTAAATATGCTAATTGTTTTATTTTGTGGTTTAGATGTGGAAATCCATTGGGAGGGCCAAGATCTGATGAAAATTGATCTCATACACAGAGGAGATTTTGGGATTGGTGGCCGTGCTGAATACGAGGTCAGTTTAAAATCTTTCTTGTTATTATGTTTGGATGAATGGGCTTACCAATTTTCTTATTTTAAAAGAATTACTAACTTCTATAGCTTCAACAATTTGATATTTTTTCATCATTTTATTTATTTATTTATTCTTCTGATTTCAGGTCAAAGTTGTAAAAGCTGTGAGATTCAAGGACAAAATAATTATTACTCTCCCAGCCACTGGTACACCTAATTCACTCCTGAAAAGAACCAATGTTATTGCTTGCGTTCCTTTTTGAGATGTACTACTTTGCTTTTCTTTTTATAAAGTGCTTTTGTAGTGCTTTCTTCAAGGTTCCTTAAGCTGTAGGGTGCTCACTCTAAAAGAAAAAAAAAAAAAAAAATTGTAAAAAAAAATATTGAATAGGCTACAAATCTGCACTATCCGGAATGGAGTTCTCATGTTCCTTCCAAAGCCAAGTATTTTCGGTAGACATTGTTAAATAGGAAGCTAAATAGAGCAGATGTCTTTCAAAAATGATTTCTCATTAAGTATTTATCTTATACTGTTGTCCATTGTGTTTTTTGGAGGGAGAATCCACATATCATTTGTTGTTGGGTTGGACGTATATGGCAAAAATGGGAGTGCTTATGTGATACAGTTCCTCTCTTTAAGGTTTTTTGTTGTTGTTGTTGATGATGAGGTCAGCATTTCAGTAGATAGGCTTTCTAGCTATTTCCGAGAAGGTTGTTGTGTTAGGTGGAATTATATTATTGCTACCTTTCCATGTATGTATCATGTGGTAGGCAACAAGTTGAAGTCCTACCGATAATTTTAGAAAGTATATATTTTGTCTGTAGGTAGATATTTTGTTGCAGGCCTCATGTTGGACTGCTTGTTTGTGTTTTGTTAGTGGTCTTTCAGCTACTGGTTTGCATAGGGATTGGAGATCATGCTCTTTGTAACTTAGATCTTGGTTCTTTTTGTTTCTGAATACGTGCACTCTCCTATAGATTTATTTATTTATTTGCTAAAAAATGAAAAAAAAATGAAGAAAGACGTGCAAATAGAATTCGAAGATTTGTTTATTTATTTATTTGCTAAAATGGAGCAATAAGGATAGTTTGAAGAGATATTATCCTCTATCAGAGCTAGACATATGGTTATGGTAGGCATATTATCCTCTTTATCAGAACCAGACAGATGGTAGGCATACAAACAAACACACACGCACATCCCAGCTTATCAGGTGGTTAAAGTGATTCCTTAACATGTCTTATGGTCTATGGGAAACAGTAACCTAGAATTAACTGCAGTTTGGATGGCTTTGCTCATATGATTCCATAAAACCTCTTGACAACTTTCCAGTTTTTAGTATCCTTCGGTTTACCTTTTGGTCTTAGATACGCTGATACTTATTCTAAAACATTGAACTATTCTTTACTGATGACAACTTACACCTTTCACAGGCCAAAGAGTGGAACTAAACGTTAGCTATGATCCTGGAGAAGGAATTTTACCGACAGCAAGCTTTACTCTTTATGCAAGCATTCTCGTCTGTTTGGCTGTATTGATAACAACTATTGCATTTTTCATACGTTACATTGACAGACCTGACCAGCCAAGATCTACCCCAGCACCACCAAGTTTTGCAGCACCAGCTACTCCTGATCGTCATGTATCCCCTGGCCACAGCATGCAAGACTCTCCACGGACGCCTCAGCCCTTCGTGGAGTACATTAGGAGGACTATAGATGACACGCCCTACTATAAGCGTGATGGTCGAAGAAGATTCAATCCTCAGAATACTTACTAGATACATTGGCAAGTAGCAGTAATGTGGCAGCCTCAAAATCTCTTTAACTAAACCTTCTGTATCCTCTGGCAATGGGGCTGGAGAATTTTGTTGTAAAATTTTGGTTCAGGAAGCTGAGGCTAGAGATCATGCTAAGCATTGTTGTATTCCCGCCCATGAATGTTTGGGCCAAATGAACATTATAGCTGAGTTTGTTTTCTGCAAAAAGCAAATGATACGGCTATTGGCTACACGGACTTCTGAAAAATGGTCTAAGATTAAAAAAAGTTGATTGATTCTGTTAGAAGTTACATGGTCTACTTGTTGAAGTTCCCCAAGTTCTTATGATTTTGGTTGCATTACTTTCGCTCCATATAATGTTGAATTTAGATTCTTTTCATATTAATTCTACTTTATTATTAAGTGTAAATAATATCTGTCGGTCTATCAACTAGTAAATATTTAATTCAATAAAATGATCATTATCATATTTGATATATAAAAAAAGATAATTATTCTCGTACTAAAACTTTTGACGTTGAAATTATCTTTCTTATGAAGCTGTTAAGAATTAAGTCAAGGACATAAAATTCTTTTTTGAAAAAAGTATCTAATTTTTATTTTTTCTTCACTGGATTAGTCTAAATACCTTTATCATGTTCGAGCATTAAAAATGTAGATGACATCTATGTAACTATCAATTCAAATTAATAAAGAAAAAAAAGGGTTCCTATATCATTTTATTTTTTTTGTATTATATATTTTAGTTTATTAGATGCGCTTCTTCAGTTGTATTCAGTGTGCGCGTAAGAATTTATAAGAACCGCAAAATATCTTACGCTGTCTAGTTTTGCTCTGCGCGTCCTAGGGTTTAAGAATAGGGTGGGAAAACCCTTTTTTGTGCTTCTTCTGCGTCTTGCCTTTTAGGGCTGTTTAATAGTCGCCGTCTCAGCCGCGTTTTCCGACTAACGAAATGGCGAACGACGCTTCCTCCGACGGAGATGCGAACGAAGTTAAAGGTTCGGAGAGCGTCGAGGAAGAGAAGTTCCAATCTCAAACGGGAGATGGAGCCAGCCCTGGGTATCGCATTTCTTATAGATCTTCCTATTTTATGTTTTGCTCATCGTGACTTTTGCTCCTTTGATGTAGTGTTCATGCTTCAAGTTGAAGCTAAAGTCAGTCACAAGTGCACAATTTTAGCGATTTCTTTTTTCTTCTTCCTTTTTCATTTTTCTCCACTTACTGCGTGCGATTGGAGTTCGCCGATACCTGTGTTTTGTTTCTTTACTGCGATTGAGCTTGAATTCACGGATCCAGTAAATCAACTAATATGTTATTGCCTTATCTTTAATAACTGAAGACGTTATCATCAACTGACCTTCTCTAGTTCTCTCACGGTGGCATTTGTTAATTTATATTTTAAAAAAAGAAGTGCATTTTTGTTATTTTCTTTATTTCTTTCTTATTTGTTTTTCTCGTTCGACTAGTATGTGTTGTTGTTGCTGTTCAGTAGTGATCTGAGATCTGAGTCTATTGATTCTAATGGTGAGACACGATGATTTTTTTTTCCTTTGTTATTTCACTTGTTCCTTGCATGTGAAACTCATTAAGCCTCCTACCATGCTCGTTATACTACAGCTTCGTTCTTAGTTTCTGCAATGTTTTGGGATGCATCCTTTCTGTTTCTGATCGTTGGAATGTCTCTTTATTTGCAGCATTGCTTCTTTTTCTTTGTTTTTTGGATTGTCTTAGTAAAGCTAAGGAGACGGTAGATATATAGCTCCAATGTATCACTCTTATACTTGTTATTTCATGGATTTTTTTTTTTGTTTATTTTGTACTTCTTTGTATGATGAGTTTTATGATTATTATTTGTAAATCTTTGTCTGATGAGTTATATGATTAGTTTTAAATTCTGTATTTGCAGAAAGATCTTCATAGGGGGTTTAGCTAAAGAGACTACTCCTGGTTAGTACTACATTGTATATCGCAACTTATTGTTGAAATTTGTTTAGGATATGTTTGGCATCCAATTAGAACACACATTTCTGTCTTTATAAACAAAAAAAAAAACAACAACAAATGAAAAAAGTTAAGATATTAGCTTCTTTAAAAAAACATATGTTTTTGTTTTTGTTTTTTTGTTTTTTTTCAGTTTTTTGGTACCTGATGAGACCCACGCATTTTTTTATAATATATATATATATATTTCTTTGCTTGTTTTGTGTGAAATCTTAAACAAACAAAATAAGTTTTCCTTGTTTTCAATTTTTGAATGTAATACCAAACAAAAGCTTAGAAGAATCAATTCCCAATAAGGTCAAATTCTAATGTTTATATAAAAGCTATTTTAAATTGGATGCCAGACATGACCATAGTCTTTCAACAGAATTTAGGGTTCTCAGTCCCTGGAAATGCCTATTTAGGAGCAAAAAGCCCATGTGGAATGAAATTGTCTTCTTAGACTGTGCATAAGGTTAATACTATTATTAATGGCTTTTCTAAGTTTTATGGGACATAAGTCATACTGGTGTTATTTTTCTTTTATATAGTTTGTGAGTTTCTTTATTTTACTAAAGTTATGCCATAGCCTTATGATACATAGCATAAAAGATGCCAAATTGCTGTCTTATTCCCAAATATATTTTGCAATGGGCCAAATGCAATGTACCTTCCTTTTATTGAGTTGTTGAATGAGTGATACCAGTCTCATTTGAGAAGTTTCCTGTTAACATCAATGAAATAAGAATTCATGCTATGCTGTGCAGTTGACATGAAAGAAGATTATACTTAGTTGTTCTGAAAGCATTTTTCAGATACCGATTTATTTGCGAACTTTTTCTTACTTAGTTCACTATGTTTGGGTTTACAGTTCAGTTCACGAAACATTTTGGTAAATATGGTGAAATCACGGATTCTGTGATAATGAAAGACCGAAGAACTGGGCAGCCTCGTGGCTTTGGATTTGTAACATATGCTGATCCATCTGTTGTTGATAAAGTAATTCAAGATGAGCATGTTATCAATGGAAAACAAGTAGGTCCCAACTTATGTTCCAATGTTGTGATGAAGTGCTTCTCATCAAATATTTTATGGTCAATTACAAGTTTAATTGTGTTTCCAAACCATGCTTGTTAAGGTGGAAATCAAACGGACTATCCCAAAGGGTGCTGCCGGCTCCAAAGATTTTAAGACGAAAAAGATCTTTGTGGGTGGAATTCCCACTAGCTTGATGGAAGGTAATTTCCTGGTATACATTTTTTTTCCCCATAATCGCCTTCCAACATTTTTAACTAAACTTGGGGGGATCATTTTGTAACCTTATCTTTTGCAGATGAATTCAAGGAGTTCTTCGCAAAGTTTGGGGAGGTCAAAGAGCATATGATCATGCGGGACCATGCTTCCAGCCGTTCAAGAGGTTTTGGATTTATTACATTTGACACAGAGCAAGCTGTTGATGATCTCTTATCTAAGGGGAACAGAATTGAGCTTGCTGGTGCACAGGTCAGTGAACTGCTTTATATAAAAATGATGTCTTCTTGGCTTATATTTATTGTTGACTGAATAATGATGCTTGGCTTACTTTTTCATCAATTGGTTTGGTAATAAAATGATTGGTACTTGCAAATGCATTTTACGATAAATCTACAGTTTATTTTACTTGGTTTTAGTCACAAATTTAATGTTTTTCATTAGCTTTGAGCTTACTCATGTACAATGTTTATGTATGTGGTTTGATGATTTGATCTGCTTGTCAATTTTCATGAGGCATACAAGTTTTCCCTTTTACCAATTTTCTCGGCTGTTTACGTGGCAGAATGTGTTTCATGTTGTAATCTACCCATTCATGTTAGATTTGCCACTCTAGATTTATGATTCTCTCTTGTTATAGGTGGAAATCAAGAAGGCTGAACCAAAGAAAGCAAACCCACCACCTCCACCATCTAAGCGTTTCGGTGATAGTAGGCCTAGTTATGGTGGTGGAGCGTTTGGGGATGCTTATGGAGGATACAGTGGCATTGGTGGCAGCGGCTTTGGTGCTAGTTCTTATAGGTCAGGAGGAGGGGGTTTTGGTGGTAGACCTGGTGGTTATGGTGGAGCTGAATTTGGTGGAGGGTATGGAGGATACAGTGGTGGTAGTAGCTTTGGAGGTGGTTATAGGTCAGATCCCCCTCTAGGATACTCTGGTCGATATGGTGGAGGCTATGGTAGAGGTTATGATCTAGGTAGTGGTTTTGGTGGAGCGGGTGAAGGCTACGGAGGATATGGCATTGGTGGTAGCGTCGGTGGTGGCAGTTATGGTAGTAGCTACGATGCCGGCCTTGGTGGTGGTGGTAGCTATGGAAGCAATGCAGGAGGGTCTTTGTATGGCAATAGAGGAGGATATGGTGGTGGTGCTGCTGCGGGTAGATACCATCCTTATAGCAGGTAAAAGCCAGTAAGACACAGAAATGTTGGTGCAGTGTAGCTGCTAAGAAACAGGATTAGGCCTTCTCTTTGTAGCACTTGAGAATTTTACTTTTTGTATTCTAGCCAGTCAATCCATCCTTATTCTTGCCTGTCTTGCTTCTCCCACCTTATTATTGATGGTTCTTTAAAGAGTGCTTTTGTTGTGGCTATGTTCTGGCACATGTCAAATACCTGTCACTCAATTGAAGTTTAATCTTATTATTTCATCTTCTGTCTTTTTAACTTAATTAGATTAATAATTTTTATTATGGTTTTATTGTCTGCGCCATCAAATAAAGTAAATAAATGAAATCGTTCGCAACAGAATTTTGGCATTTGTTTTTCCGTTGGGCTCCAAATCCTACTAATACCTTTTAGCTCTATCTAATAATAAAGCTCAACATTCTAATAAAAGCACTCTGTTCTGCAAATTGCTGACATTTTTGGTTCCCCCTCACTGTCCGAAGTTCGCAACACTTAATGTCTGGAGTATGTGAAGTTCTGGTAGTTTGCTCAAGTGGTTTATGATCAGGTTATAATCATGCTATTTAAGCGGTTCGTTGGTGAAGAGGGCTTCTGCAACATTTTCAACTTGGTGCATAAATAGCACCGGACTAATTTAAGTAGATGCGCTGGATTGGTTTTTATCAATTTGAAGTTAAGTTGGTTCTTTATGTTGATGTCATATTGGTGGATGTATGTTTTGTTTTGTTTGTATATTGGTATTAGAGATTAAATAATATAAATATAAAAAGTATAAGTAGTATTAGAAATAATGTAAATGGATTATAAAATGAGTTATTGATTGGTATCTGTTTCATGTCAAAATGATACAAAAGTTATATTATTTTGATTTGAGGTGACAATTGTGACAAGATATGATAGCTTGACTTGAATATAACACCTATTTAATGAGTTTGAATTTAATATGAATGAGTTTGAAAATAATATTAAGTTAAACATGAATACATATGATTAAAATTTGGGTTATTATATGATTATAAGTAAGTTAATTTAAATTTAGTTTATTTATTAATATGTTGATAATAATTATTTTAATTATTTATAAAATATAATTGTTTTAGAGAAACTTTGTTTATTTTTAATAAATTATTTATGTTTTATATTTTTATTAATATTTTTATAAAAATAATTTTAAAAATTAACTATAAAAAATTAACTTTAAAAATTAACATGATTATGACTCGTTTAATCAATAAGTTGAGTTTAAGTTTGTAAATTTTATACAATTAATAAATAGATCGAAACTGAGTTTGTAATATATGAATTTTATTTATTTATAACATGAAACATACTTGATATACAAGATTAAAAAAAGTTATATTATGTTCATGTAATAAATTTTCTTTTTTTTTTTTTTTTTTT
>JAJIYU010013960.1:0-13539 GCA_030144865.1 Tinospora cordifolia
AAGAGTGATTTGTTGGAAGAAATAAAATAAAATAAATTTAAGAGATAAATGATGATTTGGATGGATAATTAAGAAAATAAAAAAATTAGTTAAATTAAATCCTTATCTAATAACTTGGAAAGATAATGAAAGAAAATGAATTAATGAAAATTGATTTAATAACAAGATAATATGTATGAGGTGTATTGGATAAGAGATAAGCTAATGTTTGATGAGTCATACGATAATTGAAAAAAATAAATAAAAATTAAATTAGAAGATAATATTGATGAGTTGGTAAGATAATAGCTTATTTTATGAAAAGATTAATTATAAGATAATGTCTATGATGTGTCAAGATGATGTTGTAATTTTCTCATTTAATGTTGTAGTGACTCACCCTAAACTAAAATTATAAATACCCCCTCTCATTCTCTCATTTCTCATTCAATTTGCTCACATTCCATCCCATCTAAATTGCTCAAAAACATTCATCCGGGCAAGAGAGAAATCAAGAAAGAAAGAAGGAGAGGAAAAAGGAGAAAAAGAAAAGAAAAAGAAAAAGAAAGAAAAAAAGGAAAAAAAAAAAGAAGAGGATTCGCGTACTTTGAAAATTTGACATTTCGGGTAAACCATTTTTACCTCTTTTCAATTTGGAATTATTATAAAAATTGTGATTTACAGTTTTCATAGTGTAATTTTCGATAGAAAGCATTAGTTTACTGTGCGACCCAAAAATTAGGACATATTTTCCCTAGGAATGAAACTATACAATATATATATATATCATTGTGTTCAGATTTACGAGCAGAATACAGATATGTATCTTATTTGTACCCTCGTGGACCCTAGAAAATTATATGGTAGTTGAAAGTCGACACATAGGGGATATACCCATTAATACTGAAATTTTAGTTGGTGGGTACTAAAATGTCCAGAATGAAATTCTGAACTTAATGACACTGAAATTAAGATTTTTGGAGGTTAATGGACATATTAAATTCACATTTATGCGATTTGAGGATTAGTTAATAAAGATAGAAAAAAAAAATGTTTATAGGGTAAAAATAATGATAAATAACGAAAAAAATGTTATATGATATTGCATAACATTATGAAATACTTATCAGGGAAATATATAACATATGAAATAATATTTATGTATTGAACTGCCAAATTTATGAAAGTGGCTGGTTATTGTGTACCAAAGGTGGGACATATGTCGATAACCCATATTTGTAGTATTTTGAGTCAATATAAAGGCTTAATTGACCTTGTTAACCATGTTGACCTTATCGATTTGACAGGTCGGCGAGGGTTGGGTTTAAATAGAGTTGACTATAGTTGACCAAGTCAATCCTTTGATTGACCAAAGACCATAAAGTTAGAATTTAAGCCAAGTTTTATGTAGATATCAAAAAACTAAGTTGATTATGCAGGATCAAACATCAACGGGACGTGACTGGTCATTAGAGGAGCATCAGGAGCTGAACATCCTTGTGAGTAGTGTTTTCTAATTTATCACTTAACTTGTTATTCTAGTATAAATAAAATGTTCTTGCATATTAAAATGCATTTACAATATTTAAATGTGATTTAAATGAAAATGTGCGTCGAATATCGAGGTCCGGGTGCGGGTTAGGGTATTGAATGTGGTAGAGCATTGAGGACGAGTGGCTGTCGTACCCGGGAGTGCGGTCGAGCCAAGTCTATCAATTGAGGCTCCCCTAGATTATTTAGTAACCACCTAGCACAGAGTGCCCGGAGGGGGGTTCTGTGGGTCCAGATTGGGGTCGTCACCTATACACCTAACCGTCGTGTTTCTCCCGCTTCAGTGGATTTATGTGTTTTCGACATTAAAACTGGTTTCAAAATGGAAGGTGCACAACTGCACAGTGGATTTAGCTTTCATTAACTACTACATTCATTCGCATTATTATTATTGTGCATTCATACATAACATTGATTTTCTAGAATTCTTGTTCTAAGTTATAGATTATGTTACATTACTCACTAAGCCACTGTGGACAAAATTGGCTCACTACTCTAACATTTCAGGTTCTTCTTCTATGGATGAGGGGAAGAAGGTGGTTATTGCGTAAAGCGCACCTTGTTTACTTTGGTAGGTTTCCTCACGTGGTTTATTGTTTTGAGAGTTAGTATAATATATAGGAAGTAAGGAAAATATTGTGAACGTTTTGACTTAGGCATTCCGCTACTGCTACATTTAGGACAGTGTATATATAATTAACTTTTATATAAAAAAAATTTCTACTGTATTTATTTGTTCTAGTTGTTTTTGCATTTATTATAATTACTCTGATAGTGTCATATATGGTGTTGTGAAGAGGCTTAACAGTGTTTTGGGCAAACTCAGTTTGGGAATGGGTTTGTCAGAACACTATGCCGGCCGATTCGTCCTTATCCCTAGGGAAGGGGTCCCGACAGCCAGTGTTATTCTAGAAGAAACATGATGGTAGTCTTTGGATGTGTGTGGACTACTGAACATTAAACAAGGTAACTGTTCAAAACAAATATCTCATTCCTTTAACTGCTGACCTATTTGATCAGTTGGGTGCAGCTTAATATTTCACAAAGCTGGACCTGCGGTCTGGGTACCATCAAGTTCAAATCGCCGAAGGAGATGAATCCAAGACCACTTGTGTAACTAGCTATAGAGCATTCAAGTACTTGCTGATGCCCTTTGAGTTAACCAAGGCTCCAGCAACGTTTTGTACATTGATGAATGAGATATTCCACGAGTACCTTGATAAGTTCATGGTGGTATATCTGAATGACATAGTAATCTTTAACCCCACCTTGGAGGAATATATTTCTCACCTGAAGATTGTATTCAAGCTGCTACGAAAGAATCGCCTCTATGTGAAGGAAGAGAAATGCTTTTTTGCATAGAAGGAGATAGCTTTCTTGAGCTATTACATTGGTGATGGCAAACTGAAGATGGATGACGTAGGTCCAAGCCATTGTGGAATGGAAGGTCCCAACAATTGTGTCAGAATTGAGATCCTTCCTTGGTTTGGTAAACTACTATCATAAGTTCATCAAGGGATATTCAGCACGAGTAGCTCCCTTGACAAACTTGTTGAAAAAGGACCAACCTTAGGTTTGGTTAGAATAGTGCTAAAGAGCATTTGCTAATCTAAAATACGTGGTGATAGAAGATCTTGTTCTTGCGTTGCCAGATTTGAGCAAGTCTTTTGAGGTGCATACAAATGCTTCAGATTTTGCACTTGATGGAATGTTAATCCAGGAGGGACATCCTTTGGCCTTTGAAAGTCAAAAATTTTCTAAGGCAGAATGTTGTTATACTGTACAAGAGAAGGAACTGTTCGTCGTAGTTCATTTCCTTCGAACATGGAGACATTATTTGCTGGGTTCCAAGTTTGCGGTGAAAACGGATAATGCAACTATCTCACACTTCTTAACCTAGAAGAAACTTACTGCAAAGCAAGCTCGGTGGCAAGAACTCTTTTAAGAATTTGATATGGTGCTAGATCACAGACTAGGGCGAACAAATCAAGTTAATGATGCTTTGAATAGAAAATTAGAACTTGTTGCCATATCAGTTGAAGCTCAGAAGACTATTACTAGGTTTAAAACCATCCTACATGACGAAATTCCAGAAGGCTTGCAGTCATACCCTCAAGTTCAAACTCTGTGGCCATTAATAAAAAAAGGTCGGACAAGACGAGTTCACATTAGAGACGGGTTGCTCATAAAAAAAAGGGGTCGTCTCTATGTACCCCGCACTGGAGGACTTCACAAGGAATTAATGCGTGAATGTCAGACACTCAGTGGGCAGGTCATCTAGGTGGTCAGCACACTTTGGCATTGTTAGAACGTGGATATTATTGGCCAAAGATGAGGGAGGATGTGGAAGAATATGTCAAGACTTGTCTGATTTGTCAATTGGACAAGGTAGAACGAGCCAAGCCGTTGGGGCTCCTAGAACCACTACAAGTTCCTCAGTGTCCGTGGGAGAGTGTAACTATGGACTTCATTTGTGCCTTGCCAAAAGTGGGTAGTATGACTCAATTGTGATGGCGGTGGACAGATTCTCAAAATATGCTACCTTCATACCAGCTCCCAAGCATTGTTCGACAGAAGAGACAACATATTTTTTTCTGAGGCATGTGGTGAAATATTGGGGTGTTCCTCAAACCATTATCAGTAACTAAGATTCAAGGTTCACCGGGCGATTCTGGACAGAGCTCTTCTAGCTCTTGGGATCTTATCTGAACTTTTTCATAAATTATCATCCGCAGACAGATTGCCAAACGAAGAGATTCAATGGCATGCTAGAAAAATATTTGAGACACTTTGTTAGTGCCAACCAGAAGAATTGGGTGAATCTGTTAGATGTTGCTCAATTTTGCTTCAACTTGCGGCGCAGCTCTTCGACCTCGAAGAATCCTTTGGAGCTAGTAATGGGCCAACAACCACTAATGTCACACACAGTTGATATGAGCTATACAGGGAGCAGTCCCAGAGAATATCAGTTTGCGAAGGAGTGGCAGAAGACCAGTGAGATTGCTTGAGCTTACTTGGAGAAAGTTTCTAGAAAAATGAAGAAGTGGGCAGATCAAAAGAGAAGACCACCTTCTTTCCAAATGGATGACCAAGTCTTTTTGAAGCTTCAGCTAGATATTATGAGATTTTTCAGGAAGGTCAACGGAAAGTTAGTCCACAAGTATGAGGGGTCATTTACAATCACTGAGAGAGTTGGTAAAGCTGCATACCGGCTCGAATTGCCCGCCAAATGGAGTTATTTCCACCCCATCTTCCATGTGAGCAACTTGAAACCGTTCTATGCTAATCAAGAAGACTGGCTCAAGGCAATATTTCAAGACCTACAACAAATGTCAAGCGAAGACCAGATCATGAGGAGGAGTACATCGTTGCTGATCGCAGAGTTCTAGGACCTTCACAGAAGTAGTTTGAGTTAGAGTACTTAGCCAATTGGAAGGGCCTACTAGAAGCCAAATATAAATGTATAGCTGCTTTAGATATTTGTAAAGCTATCACAACCGTCCCTTATTGACAACGTGTTATTGCTAGCATGTGGTCTTCTAGCGGTGCCTACTCCCCTAGGGTGTGTGTGTATTTCATTCGTGTATGCAATACAAATGTATAGTTGCTTTAGATATTAATAAAAGTTCATTTTATTACTATTGCCTTTACCGTTGCATGTGCTTGTGTTGTTATTTCTCTTTACTTGCAGATGGGCTAATCCTACTAACTGATTAACTTAGCGAAGTGCCTCGCGAGTGTCCCTTAACCAAAGCACATAGCCTGTAACATCTTGCATTCAAATGCATCTTTCTTCTTCTTTCACTTGCAAGTATGTAAGAGATCTTGAATGTAGCCACCCAACTGACTCGCTAGACCCACTCAATCAATAGGTCGGTTGGGTTTATGATCTTTAATTAGGAGATCAGGGCGAAGTCGAGCGAAAAATATTCTCACCTAATATTGGCTCAGGTGAGAATTCATATCAAACCTAACTCGGCTCCTCTTGCTTTTAGCCACGGTATAGGGGATAAAATCAACTGTAATGAATATAAATAAAATATTTAAATAATCACATTAATATAAGTATTATGAGATAATAAGAGTTACAAAGAATTTAATTCTAAGGGTTATATATAAATTAAAATGGAGCATTCAATATAATCAGAATGCAAGATATATATTTCTAGTCTATCTCATAAATTTTTTTTTCAGAGAATTGCTTTATATAGTTTTAACTACTGGAGATGCATTTCTATTTTCCTATCTTTTTTCTTAGATTATGACTTATTTATTTTTTATTATGGCAGTCTGGTGGATTCAAAATATTTTGTTTGTTCTCTTATTTCCACGTGTTATTTTGCAGACAGTTTTACTTCAAACGCGGTATTAAAGAAGGGCAGCAAAATTCACGCTCGTGACGGTACCACGTGCAATCGAGTCTTCTTCTTCCATATCTTTTAAGTAGTTTATTTATTTATTTATCCAGAAAGACCTTTTGCTGTTGGGTCTTCAGTCAATTTTTTTTTTTTTTTTTTTTAAAAGAACGAAAAATATATAGAAAAAAAGACTTTGACCTAATCTTGTGTTTTTAGTGGTCTTCTGGCTTTGTCTTTGGAAAGCGACTGCCACAAACTTTTGGTGCGTTAGTTAGCTCACAAATCAAGAAGACCATCTTCCCTTTGATCAAGACGAGGGCCTTTCCTACATGTAGGCTAACTCTTATTAAACCTACATGCATCTGCATGGTCTCTCCTTCTTACGCCCACAATATACACAAGACATCGTAACTAATTTCCTACCAAAAAATAAAATGCTATTATGATCTTAAACATTTGTTAAAAAACATATATATTTATGCAATTAATGTAGATATAATTTTTTATAAAAAATATTTAATTAATTTTTGTAATTATAATTTTAACATTCACACTAATTAATAAATAAGCAATTAAAGTTATATTTTATGGGTTATAATTAATTACTTAAGAAAATAATTATAGTAGTTAATTTAACATTATTCTACTTTTAAAAGCGTCATATGTGATGCTAATTAACATGTATAGCTACTGCATGCACTGGATCAGTAATTAATTATTATTATTATTTCTCTTTTTAATTTGTCCATTCAACCATAGAAATTCCAGATGCAGGATCTGAGGAATACCCTACTTGTTTCTTCTTCTACCCTAAAATTAACCATTGACCAGCCAAAAAAAAAAAAAAAAGAACCCTCTTAATTCCTAATCATCTTTGTGAAAGCTACCATTGATCTTCCTACTTTCCTTCTTAAATTTTCCAACTCATGCTCAAAAAAACGCGTGAACGAGTTCGATGTCATCAGTGTTCTCCCTCCTTTTATTGACTTTTCCTTTGTCTTTTTGTATTTTCTTATTCTTGTCTTCATCATCATCATCTTCTTCTTCTTCTTCTTCTTCTTCAAATAAACTATATAGCAATCTTGTTGATCTATTTATCTCCCCACAAGCAATGACAAGATCCCATCTCCTTCAGATCTTCACTACTACTTCCTTTGTTGCATTCTTCGGAGCCCTTGTCTTCTTCCATTATAATTGGCGTCGACGGAGAAATTGCCGAAGAGTATTGATGATCATGAAGGACAAGCGGATGACGGTGACGATGATGAACGACGTCCTTGTTCCAAAGCTATGCTTAACGGACTCTGGTCGTGTTGATAGGTTCGAAACCTTCTCCCAATATGTAGGTAATTTCTATGTATGATCCAATTAACATAAACATATTCGAAGCATGATTTCATTTGCAATTCAAGGGTGTTAACTTTTTAAAATCTATATTTGTGATTTTGATTGTAGCGAGACAAATGGGCTTTGGAGACCCAAATGAGTGTCCAAGGATGTGCAAATTGGCTGAGGATTACCTAAGGAAATCTCAAGGGTGTGAGAGGAATATGTATGACTTCTTCGATGATGATCCCAACTCGGAATCATTGTTTTTGAAGCTTAAGGAGGAGTTGGATAGATGCATACTTGCCTACTTTGCATTTCATTGGAATCAAGCTACCTTCATGATAAGTCAGGTTATAAATTCTATTTCCTTAATTAATTAACTAAAAAAGATTAATCAACGTAATGCAAATAAAAACAAAAATAATTCTTCTGTTTTTAATTTCTTCAAATTTTTTGTTTATTTTTCTCTGAATTAATTACTTATAATTGGTAATAATAATCTTAACAATTAAAATTTATCTCATTTTTAGGTACTTTCCCTTGATTCAGAACCTGGGGGGAAGCTCAAAAACATGGTCATGGCGGCTACGAGGTGAGCTTTTCTTTTCATGTTCTTCTGTTATTTTACTTTGTATTTTATTATAAAAAAGTTTTAAATTTACTATTGTATTCATAATTATTAAATAAGATTATATTACATATTTCGTTGACATGTATATCCATTTATTTAATAAATATAAATATCACAGTTAAGTCCAGAGTTACATTTAACAATCAATTTTACATTTACCACTTGACGTTTATGATATTATTATTTAAATATTTTCGTTGACAGTGATAGCATAGAAAGCAAAATGAATAGTAAAATTTGAGACCCATAAAAGGATTTCTTATGCTTTATTATTTTATAAGCAACTAACATATAAAAAAAATGTATGTATTATATTAATTTTTGAAGTTAGTGATGGGTAAGTGAAGTTAATATACATCAACATGCATAATTTTAATTAGTGGCACTGAGAAAAAGGAGATGTTGGGTGGTTTTGGTTGTGCAAGAAAACAGAGATTTGAGAGGGTGACAAAGGACTTGAAAGTCACAAGATTGTTTTCAACACTAGTGGAAGAGCTGAAGGCCATTGGAATGCCAATGCCTCCACATAAGGATGACTCCAAATACGCTGAAGTGATGGTGCCGGCTGATCACAGCCGAAGGAGTCCTATTCTTCTGCTCTTGGGTGGTGGAATGGGTGCTGGCAAGAGCACCGTTCTCAAAGACATTCTCAAAGAGTAAGTCTCCCTACCTCTCCTTAATTTTCTCTATATTCTCTATATGCATAGGAGCATACATGCTTAAAATCCCACAAATTAGTGCAATTATATATATATCAATGAATGCCAATCTTTTTAGTGTACTGATTATTGAATGTAATAATATTTTTTTTTTTGATGAGATTGAATGTGTTTAAAATAGGTCAAATACAATTAATTATAATACTTTTAGTATAAAATTGACCTAACTCAATCAAACTAAACCTAACCATATTAAACAAATTTGATTTTTTTTGAAGAGTGGATAAGTGGATATATATTATAAGTCATTTTAACATTCCTTTCTCTGAAGAGTGGGTGTGTATTGTCTATCTTTCCTTTTGAAAATGGTCTAAAAAGCTTGCCCACTAACTCAATTAAATACGTCATTTTTGTTTTTCCCTTGTTTAATTTTTTTGAATTATTATATTTAAGTTGTACTTATAAATTAGATATAAAATAAATTATGTGTAAAACTAATCAATAATTGTATATATATATTTTTTAAATTGGTAGAAAAAAGAAAGTGAAAAATATTTTTGGAAGGAAAGTAGTAGTTGACTACTTGACTTGAGGATATTGTGTACGTGGGATATTATTAATATATATATATATATTTTTTATTGTGGGTAAAAGATATATATGAATAGATGTAGAATATATGAATTTATGTGTCAAATGCAGTTCATTCTGGTCTGAAGCTGCAAGGAAGGCAGTGATAATAGAGGCCGACGCATTTAAAGAAACTGACGTTATATATAAAGCACTCTCCTCTCGCGGCCATCACGATATGCTCCAAACTGCTGAGTTGGTATGTACTTACATACAAAAGCGATTCATATATATATATATATATATAAACATCACTGTTAATGTTATTTTTTGATACTAACACTTAGCTTAGTTAGATGTTTTGGAGATATATATATATATGGGTAATGGCATTGAATGAAATATTTTCAATGGGAATTGAATCGAGCAGGTCCACCAATCATCTACGGATGCAGCTTCTTCACTTCTAGTGACAGCATTGAATGAAGGGCGAGATGTGATCATGGACGGTACACTCTCATGGGAGCCTTTCGTTTTCCAGACGATTGAAATGGCCAGGAATGTTCATCAACATAGATATCGAATGGGTGTTGGGTATAAATTGTGTGAGGACGGAACTATAACAGAGAACTACTGGGAACAAGTACGTGACGATGAGCAGCAAGACGCCATTGCTCAAGATCAAGATCACAAGAAGAAGAGAAAACCATACAGAATAGAGTTATTAGGAGTTGTTTGTGACGCTCACCTAGCAGTTGCGAGAGGCATAAGGTACGTATATATATACATATATGTTTCAGTGGAGAATACATGCCCGAGTAGTTGATGTTGAAATTTCATGTTCAAAAAACCCTTCAAAAGATTATTTTAATTTAATTATTAAAAAAAAAAAACATTTTCATGGTAGTAATGGTGAAAAGTTAACTAACAGGAGAGCCATCTTGATGGGGAGAGCAGTGAGGGTGAAATCACAACTGACATCCCACAAAAGATTTGCAAATGCATTTCCTAAGTACTGTGAACTAGTTGATAATGCCAGGTTATATTGCACCAATAACATCGGTAGTCCTCCCAAGGTAACTATTCTATCAATTAACTCTCCTTTTTTATCATCTATTCTAATATATATATATATATATATAGTGTACAATAGTAACATAAAATAGATACCATATTCAAAGTGTTTATCCTATTGGATCACCAAAAGATAGCTAGATATTTACAATAGTATGCAAATTATTTAGATGATATGAAGGGGTGGAACATTTTTTTTCTTTTTTTGTCAAATACTCACACACATGCACATATTACAAGATGTCCTCTCTTTGGAGGGCAGAGAGGTGTCTGACCATCTATCCGTTAGCGGAGGGGTGGAACAATTAAGTTTGCACTTCAAGTTTCTTTCTTTATAACTTTAGGGTCTTTCATTTAATGCATCTTGGGTCAAAAATAACATCATTTATATAATTTCTTATATGTCTGAAGAAATTTTTGAAAAAAAAAAGTAGTTGCTCATATATCTGTCATGATAATTGTAAAACGAGTAGGCCTTCAAGGATTACTGAAGATTTATTCTAATTTTAGACCTTTTTAAAGGACTTTGTTCAATGATATTTTTATAACTTTCATGAAATTAATTTTTTTAATATTAATATAAATATATCTGATTTTTTTTTTTTTTTTAATTTGGGGGTTCAGTTGATAGGTTGGAAAGATGGAGGCCATAATCTTCTAGTGGACCCACAACAAATCAATTGTTTGAAGGCAGTAAGCATGCTTAACGAGGATGCAGACTCGATACATGAATTATATCAACATTTGGACGGCTGTGACCATTTGGGCCCTATATGGAAAGATCATGTTTTGTCAGCTTCAAGGTTACATGTTCAAAAGGAACTGAAGATTGCTATCCAGAAGATTGAACATCCGGCTTTGCATCGATGACATGAACTTAAGTTCGGCTATTGAGTACAAGGTTAACTAATGAGGACCTCAATTACAGATTTTCTTTTCTTACATAACATTTGTGGAAGAAAAAAAAAAAGTCTGTTTCAATCATGCCTATGCATAATTTGAGCCAAATTGATTGATCTAATTAAGTAATCAATATGATCGTATAAGAATGTAACACCTCTCTTTTCATAAACTTATTTTCTTTTTAAATTAAGAAAGAAATTTTTAAAAATAAAAAATAAAAAATTGACAATATGATTCATGTCTAAAATCACCCAAAACGCATTTCACAATAAAATTTGAGTCAGTGGTTTCATTTATCTTTAAAATATTCTTATGAAATCAACCAGGGCCAAAATAGAAATTCATATCTTTCAATTTTATAACAAGAGTTCATAACTAATGTCAGATACTTATCCAAAATAATTCAAATATTGTATCAAACACTTATGCAAAAGTCTTTGGCCAACTAAAAGCCATGCATAATAACTCATAATCAATAAAGTCTTAGATAATGCAGAGGTTATACCATAAGGCCCATCAACAGAATATAATTTTCAAATTCCATCCAAGAGCAACAGATTGAGTAATTTAAATTCTTTCATATGTTGAGCATTTCAACTAATATATTTGTTTTTGTTGAAAAATCTTTTTAGTAATGAGGGTATCCCTAGATAACCCTTCTATTATCTTATTTCTAACTCATCTTAAAATTTCAATTACCAAAATGTACATAAAGTTCATCAAAATTGCAAGCCAACTAGTCTATAAAGGATACCCGAAGGACATCCAATCGGTTTGCCAAAGCAAAACCATCTAGGGTCCACCAACAATACTTAAAGTAGATCATTGCCTAGTACAAGGATTGTTATCTTAATTTTTATGTTGCTCACATAGCCAAGGTTGTAATCATAACCAGTCATTCATGTCAACATCTTAATATATCTCATGTATATATGATTTCCATCTTATCATCAAATGTAGTACAGTTGTTTATGGATATCTAACACATCAAACATTGTAACGAACTATATTTTTATGGGTTCAATATATGTATTCTCATATATTTTTTAAAAATTTTAATTAAAATATATGAATTTTCTTAATTTTCTCTAGTTCTACCTATTTAATTGAAGGAAATTAGATTGATCGATAAATATAATTTTTGAAAAGAGAATATATTAATTATTGAGAAAATATGATTTTTTAAGTAACTATTTAATTTTTTTGGAAGGAATAATGAATTTTTGGATAATTATTTGATTTTTGAGAGAAAATTGTTAACTTTTGGGCAGAATATGTAATTTTTGAAAAAAATATAAATATTAAAAATTGAGGTAAAGTTAAAAATTTTGAAGGAAGTGATGGACAAAAGAGTAAATTTACAAAAAAAAATTGAAATGAAAATGAAAGAAAACAATTGGGGAAGAGAAAAGAAAGACAAAAAAAATAAAAGAATGGAAGGGCCTAAAACCTAAAACATGGGCCATGTCGGGACCCCTTCCCTAGGATGAAGGGCGAACCGACCAGCATAGTGTCCCAACAAACCCACTCGCAAGCCGAGCTTGCCAAGACACTGTTAAGCCTCAACATACAAAATCAAATCACACACTATCAGAGTAATCATAAGGAATGCAGAAGAAATTTAACATACGAACACCAATAAGAACTTCATATTTTCAAAACGGGTCATTACACATATGTAGCAACGAGAGAGACTGTTCATTATATACAGGCTATCCTCACCCCTATATATAGATCCCAACCCTCAAAGACGATAACAGAAAGGGAAATACAAAGAAATTCTACCAAAAAGGGTAAGGAAACGCAGCTCTAGGCGATGACCACTCTCTTGCCCTTATCCGCTGCTAAAGAACCTGAAAAGTTAGAGTAGTGAGCCTAATTGTCCACGGGGGCTCAGTGAGTAATGCAGTCTAATTCAAACTTAAAACAAGTATTCCAGTTAAAACATGTGCCATGAATACATGAGCAATAGCATTATGCAAGTGAATGCAACAGTAAACACAATTTAAATTCATAATGCAATTGTGCACCTCCATTCAAAATAGTTAAATAATGAAAAACATTCACCGAGGCTCGCAAGCTCTCCGAGGCGATTAAAAATCACTCGAGCGGGTTGCAGACAATTAGGTGCATCGTGTCGACTTCGATTAGGTCTTATTGTCGTTGCCATCATCGTAACTACCAACCAGGACTTATTACTGTTGTCTTATAGTGACGGCCCGATTAGGTCTTATTGTCGTTGCCATAATCGTAGGCCCACAGAACCCTTTAACAGGCACTCTGTGCTAGGTGGTCACTATCAGGGTCACAACTCGCCCTAATTGCTCTACCGCATCCAATACCCTAACCCACTCCCGGACCTCGACATTCGGTACACTTTTCATTTAAAACTCATTCAAAGGATGCAAGTTCATCACAATATGTAACACCATTTTCACAATGCACAGAATAACAAGCTCTAAGAAATGAGTTAGAAAACACTACT
>JAJIYU010013961.1:0-13519 GCA_030144865.1 Tinospora cordifolia
TCTATTTACACAAAATTATAACTAACTAGGCAACATGCCCATGTTCAAAATAAATAAAAACTGAAATAGAGTTCAAATCAAAACATCTCTTTGAAAACTCTCCACCAGTCTTTGGGTCGGTCAATCCTCACTGAGCGCCAGGCCCATGAGTACCTGAAAAATGAAAATGGGGTGAGTTCAAAAGCCCAGTGGATCTCTCCTACACATCACTAATATTATACAGACCAGCATACAAAACATGCATACAGTTTCATTACATTAGGGCGTTTCAATCACTTAATTGGTTATTTCTGTCAATCCATCTGAACACTGTCAGGAATTAACCGAAAGGGTGAACCACCCTCTGTATTACCCTTGTGGTCCTAGACACAACCAGGCGCGACATCTTTATCAAATAGAAGTCTACCTCTGAGACCACGATCCATGAAGATATGGAAATTATATAGAAACTACTATGATATCCCAAATCCGAGGATCACACATCCACTCGCAGTTTGGCCCTGGTTGGAAATACCCACGATGATGCCCTGACTGCACCCTGATCATAATCTAAGTGATGCACCAGCAGACTGTCCATCGTCTCGGTACATGGAGTTTTTAATGAACCATTAATCTTCTTTAGTTTTTCAAACAAGATTTTCAAACCATATAGCACAACATGCATTAACCTATGCAAACTAGATCATATAAATCATTCAATAGAAATTTAAGTAATCCATTACTCTAGAAAGCACACAACCAGATATTATGATGTCATGGCAACCATTCCAATCAGTTCACACATTCCTAGCATGATATTAAGCACAAGAATGTAATCAATCATCACATTTCATATCCTAAGTTCGCATAATACTAATGAGTAAGGAAGAGATAGTCAACCCCACCTGTACACGCCGGAATATTGTTGGATCGTCACTCCTCACACAACAGCCCAATACTGTCAATCTACATCATTAGACGGTAGTGATACGTTACTTTGGGCTTTTAATACTCATTCAGTGCTTCAGAGTGTACACAAAACACTCCAAAAATACTATTCACCTCCATTGATCGCGGTCAGTCCTGTGTGCACCGCGGTCCACAGACGATTCTCAGCCAATAGTGAGATTTTGCATGTGTACGGCATACTTGTGATTCCAATTTTAGTTTAACACTTAAATCTAATGTATTGGACACCCAACAATCATTCAAACACATAAACCAACTAAGGATTGGTGCTTACATTGTTTCTTCTCCGAAACCCCTTGATCAAGCCTTAAAAACAGAATCTTTTTTCAATTTGTTCAACCCCTTCGGTTCAACAACCAATTAACCATCATAAATCATCCACACTAGTGTCCAAACACACACACAAGGAAAGGGAAAAGAGTTCATCACGTTTGGCTTTGGTTTCTAGCCACTATACCCTCATCACAATGCTCTCAAACGAATCTCCATCGTTTTGATTTACTAACAATTGATAATTACTTTAGGTGAGATCAAATACTAAGGGAAACTCAAATGAAATCAGGGAACTCACCTTCAAATCGCCCTTAAGTCATCTCCTCCAACCCCCAAGCTGTTTCAGTGAGAAATGAGAAAGTTAGGGCTTGGATCTTTTTAAATCTCGCGCGATGACCGCGGTCGGCACTTTACGGACCACGGTCGGCACTTTACGGACCACGATCAGCACTTAACAGACTACGGTCAGCACTTTACGGACTGCGGTCACCCATGTGACCTAATTTTTTTCGGATTTCTCATCTGACGACCGTGGTCGCTGATGACCTTGGTCGCCAATGACAGCGGTCGTTGATGACCTAGGTCGCCAGTAGAAAAATATTTTTTTAACATTTTCTCCAAGATTTTTCTCCAAATTCTAATACATGATACTATTTTATTTTGTTATCAAACATTAATACAAACATTTAAAACATGGTTTCACATATTTTTAATTTTGTTTCATAATTTTTAAAAATCCAATTTCGATTTGTATGCATTTGAAAATTTTGGGGTATTACACCAGTTGTTAGACGTTTCTGGATTTGTTTAAGTTGACTGGTCATATCCTGCACGAGATCTGGCCCAGTAAGAACGTGGTCCTCAAGTTCAGCCCAACAAGTTGGTGATTTGTAGGGCCTCCCATAGAGGGCTTCGTACAGAGCCATCCTTATACTTGCCTAGTAACTATTGTTATAGGCAAATTCCATCAAGTGCAAGTACTTACTTAAGTTCCCTTTGAAGTCAAGGACGCAAGACCTCAGCATGTCTTCCAACATTTGAATAACTCTTTCTGATTGGTCATTTGTCTGGGGGTGGAAAGTTGTACTCATGGTGAGTGTAGTGCTTAGTTCCTTTTGTAGACTCTTCCAAAATTGTGAGGTGAAACGGGTGTCTCGATCGGACACTATTGTCTTAGGTACCCCATGAAGGCGTACAATTTCTTTCACATAGAGTTAGCCTAGTTTACTGACTTGGTCTGTGGATCTAATGGGCAAGAAGTGTGCCACTTTAGTGAGGCGATCCATGATTACCCAAACAGTATCTTCCCCTTTATGATTTCTAGGTAATCCGTTGATGAAGTCCATGGCAATGTTGTCCTAGTTCCATTCTGGGATCGAAAGTGGTTGTAACAATCTAGAGGGCTTCCGAGTTCTGCCTTTACCTGCTGACAGGTTAGGCACTTAGAAACATACTTGGCTACATCTTTCTTCATACCTCTCCACCAATAGGTTTTTTGGAGATTTTGATACATCTTATCTCTTCCTAGATACATTGTGTACTTTGTTTGATGGGCTTCGTTTAACATGGTTTGCCTACTCGGTCCATATTGTGGTACAAAAATTCTTTCTCCGAGTCTTAAGGCACCCTCGACATCCATTCTAAAGTTGGTATATTTTCCTTGTTGAATTACTTTAATCAACATTTTGAGCCATTTGTATTGCTTCTGATATGATGCAGAAGATCTGGTTGACAAGTCATACTTTATAGATAGGCTTGTTCTTCATTCAATGTCACACCCATCCGAAAGTCTTCGATCAATTGGTACATTTGACCTTTTTAATCCTCTTGTTCACTAAATTTTCTACTGAGGGTGTCTACTACTACATTGGCTTTTCTTGGATGGTAGTGGAGTTGAAAATTGTAGTCTTTAAGGAATTCCATCCATCGACATTGCCTGAGGTTTAATTTTTTCTCGGTATAGATGTATTCCAGACTTTTGTGATTTGAAAACAAGTCAAACCTCTCACCATATAGGTAATGCCTCCATATCTTCAAGGCAAACACTATAGCTGCTAATTCTAGGTCATGTGTTGAGTACTTTCGTTCATGGATCTTTAGTTGTCGTGAGGCATAGGCAACGACCTTTCATTCTTGCATTAAAACTGCACCCAATCCGTTTTGTGAAGCATTAGTGTATAGAACATATGTGATGCCATGAGTTGGAGTGACTAAGATAGTGGCCGAAGTCAATCTCCTCTTTAGTTCTTGGAATGATTTTTCACACTTTTCATCCCAAACAAATGGAACTTCCTTCCTGGTTAGCCTTGTCATAGGTTCTGCTAATTTGAAAAAGTCTTGAATGAATCTTCTGTAATATCCTACTAGGCCTAAGAAGCTTCGAATCTCGGTGACTGTTTTACCCACTATAAAGACACCTTCCGCTGATACTACATGACCAAGAAATTTGACTGTTTTCATCCAAAATTCACACTTGTTGTATTTGGAATACAGTTGGTGTCTTCCAAGTGTTTATAACACGATCCTCAGGTGTTTTAAGTGTTCTTCTCTAGACTTGGAGTATATTAGGATGTCGTCAACAAATACCACAACAAGCTGGTTTAGATATTGCCTAAATACCTAGTTCATTAAGTCCATGAATGCTGCCAGGGCATTGGTTAGACCAAAAGGCAATATTGTAAACTCGAAGTGTCCATATCGAGTTCTAAAGGCAGTCTTACGAATGTTTGATTCACGGATCATCAACTGATGATACCCTAACCTAAGATCAATTTTTGAGAAATGAGTGGCTCCTCTCAATTGATCAAATAGGTCGTCTATTCTTGCTAAAGGGTATTTGTTCTTTATTATCACCTGATTCAGTTTTCGGTAGTCAACGCAGAGTCTGATAGATCTATCCTTCTTTTTCACGAACAATACTGGAGCCCCCAAGGTGATTCACTTGGTCTAATGAATCCTTTCTCCTAGAGCTCGTCTAGTTGAGTCTTCAACTCGACCAATTCTACTAGCGTCATACGGTATGGAGGTATAGCTATGAGTTTGGTTCTAGGTTGGAGTTCAATCTTGAACTCGATGCTTCTAGTTAGAGGTAGTCCCGGTGAGTCATCAGGGAATACATATTCGTAGTCTCGAACTACTTTTAGGCTCTTGATCTCTTTTGGTCCTTTAAAATCTTCTTCCAAGAGGTTCTCTAGGCCATCATTCTGCTTTAAGCAGTTTAACATAGCCATTACTGGACTCCTAGGCAACCTATGAATATCACCATTCATCTTGAAGGTTTCTCCTGAAGGCAACATTATGGTCACTCTTCTCTTAGGGCAATTGATTTGTGCCTGATACTGGTTCAACCAGTCCATACCCAATATCGTTTCATACCGTGAAATGGCAGTACACAGAGGTCGACTGAAATTAGCTTACCCCCTAACCTAAGGTCAGAGGTACACATTTGCTTTGATGTAAAGTATTTATTACTTGTTGTAATCTATTAACTAGTTTTTCAGAAACATATGACTTTGAAGCACCCGAATCAAACAACAGTTTCACAGTAGTGTTAAATAACAAATGTACCTTCAACAACAGGGATTTGGTCTTCTGGGCTTCAGCGATATCAAATACTCTCGCCTGGTTTTGCCCCTGGCCTTGGTTCTGATTTTGTGCCCGACCCTGATTTTGATTTGGCCTTTGTCTAGGCAGTTGCTGTTGAGAAGTACATTCTGTTCTCCCCCTTGATTATTTGGAGGTTGTTGTTGTTGTCGTGTCTGGGTTTTGCTGGGACAAAACTTCGATAGGTGCCCTCGCTGATTACAGTTGAAACACTGCCCTTAACGTCTAACCAACTCTAATTGTTCTTCCATTTTGGGTCGATTTTGTCCTTGTGGCATTTTATTTCCATCATTCTGAAAAACATTCTTTTTCTTCTGATCTCCCTGGTGATTTCTATTACATGCTGGTCTCTTGTTCGTGTTCCTTAACCTTTGCTCGAAACTCAGCTCTTGCTTTAAGGTTAATGCCCTGTCTACTACTTCTCTATACGTCTTCGGGCAAGCTGTCTTTATCAATTTTTGGATCACAATCTTGAGAACCTGGGTGAAACGATTGACCTTCTTCTTCTCATCACTGATTAATTCAGGTGAGAACTTTGCCAACTCAATAAATTTGGCCTCATATTCGGCCGACGTCATCTCTCTTTGTTTCAACTGAATGAAGTCTTCTTCCATCTTCGTTAATGTTGCTTTCAGGAAGAATTTCTCGTAAAATATTTTCCTAAACTCTTCTCAGGTCATTCGGCTAACATCAATGGTCGGGTCAGCTTTTACCATCCTCCACCAGTTTCTAGCTACTCCCTTAAATTGGTGGGTAGCCAATGCTACCCTACTATCAGTGGTACCAATGATCAGCTGTTAAACTATCAGTGGTACCATGGAATTGTGATGGTCCCAGTTTCTTCAGTTATAGTAGAAACTTTCTATGCTCGTTGTCTTCTAGGTCCTTCGGTTCCTCCTGAAGATCCAGAATCTCAGGTGCTGGCACTTATTGTTGCATTGGAATCTGTTCTTGCACCTGTGGCTGTGGTGCCGCCTGTGGTATCATTCGAGCTAGCGTTCGCTCTATTTGTTCCATCACTCTTCTAGTGACTTCATTCATGATGTGTTCCATTCTAGCCTCAACCATGCTGTTCTACACTTCCTAAGAGTTGGTGTCGTTGGATGTAGTGCCTCTTGTTGCATATCTCCTAGGTCCAGCCATTATCTACACATTAACGCTGATTTAGTATTTGTTCTTGCCATTTTGTTTAATCTGTTCTTTCATGACTTTAGATTCATGTCTCTAGGTTCTCGATCTATTTAGTGGCCTAAGAATTTATTCTTCTAGGTCAATTTTTGTTTTTGGGTAAAGGATTTGGTTTCACACAAGCAGTAAGATCATCATGCATTCAATCATTTAAGAAATTCACGCTAGCATAGTAAAATTCTAGGCTTCCACCCATGCCTCCAGGTTCGTATGTCTCATACCACCTTGCTTTTTGACATGGACTTCTACCTAGAAATTTGACTATACCCAATCAATTTTGCAAATGTCTCAATTTTTAAGGCTTCTCAAGCTCCACTATACTTAACTGTCCCATACCAGCCAAGCACAGGAAACAAATTCGTCCAAAGCCATCGATCATTCACCAAACATGGTCCGTCATTATCCAGGCTCAGGATTCTTTCGTAGCCCTGAATTCTTATGCGTCCCATACCACATAGAAACCAAGAATACGAGATCCTCCCGATTTTGTGTCCTGACCAAACAAGCGTTCATGTTTCATATGTTTTCAGTCTCTAACTTATGTCCAAAAAGTTTATTCATGATTCATTGTGCCACCCTTGGCAACCCCTTAGTCTCTACTTAAGGTCTCTTTCCTAGACCTAGGTTCTCAAATCCTTGTTGGCATCTCATTTGGACTATAGTGAATTCCTAGCCCTTGATTGCCACCTCCTAGTTTTCTTTCGTAAGGAAATAAGTGTGTCATTCAACTTTGACTACTTGTATGAGCTGGTGGGATAACTTCCAAATCGGATGGCGAGATCGAAGTCTACTTAGCAACCGTGTTTTCTAGAACGGGATAACCCATCTCCCTTTCAATGTTAGCTTTACTCAGGACAAGGCTTACCTACTATCAGCTCAACTCGTAATCATCGTATCCAAACAAAACCGTTGAAAATATATATTTCTTTTCGAAAAATAAATTTTTTAAAGTCATTTTAGTTTCCAAAATAGGAGGTAGGAATTTTAAATTAAATAAATAGTCTTACCAGACTAGTCAATTCTTTATAATTCCTGCTTAATGCATCTAAAGCCTAAGCTCTAATACCACTTTTGTAACAACCTGCTTCTCGAGTCCCATTTTTCATATCATCTGACTGTCTAATTTTCTTCAATCAATAATCTTGGGCCGCTTGGGAGACAGGCCTGTGCTACATTTTCTTCTTCTTAAATCCAAATCCATTAGTCTATATCCAAAATGATTCATGGCTTCATAAATAAATAAGATACTTCATTTATTTATTCTAAACTTCGAATACAAGAACTTTTACAGTAGAAAAAAAAATCGAAATAAATAATTTTGCTTGGGCCCACATGCCCTACAATGAAATAAAGAAATTTCTTAATAAAAAAATCTCCCACGTGAGCTGATAAATTAATTTCCTAAAATGTAAAAAATAGGGGGTGAGCTAAAAAGCCTAGTGAATTATTCAATCTATTTAATTCACTATTTCAACCGAATAATTCAAGCATATCAAACACTTTTAGGGATTAAATCGATTCAAACAATATATTATTCCAATCGTAATTTAAACCGAACGGGGATAACATCTGTGCTCTAGATCTACAGAGAGAGATCAATTTTGAAGCTCAAACCCATCTCTAGTGGGATCATTCCTGAAACTCATTCCATTCTGGTGTCAGTGTTGACAGCCAGTTCTAATTCTATATGGAACACAGAAAGTCTCACGTATCGGTACATAGTTGAAATCTTATTTTTGTGTATAGGAGCAATAATAAATAAATATTACAACAGTAATGACATTCACATTCACGAAACATTGACTTTTGATTTTTAATGTAGAAGATCGTACAAGACGCAACTACAGAGCATACTCTCTTGGACAGTATATTGATGCATGATAAATAATAGCTCTAACAGTATAACATTCATATTGACTTTCGATTTCTGATGTAGAAGATCGTACAAGACGCAACTACAGAGCATACTCTCTCAGTCATAAGCAATATAATAATTGAATGACATAAATACAAAGGACAAGAATAAAATTAAACTAATAAAGCAAGCAAGCATTATTTAAATCCAAATAATAAATTAAAAGAAAGAGAAAAAAAATTCACCTCGAAATCGCTTCCTAAAATCCTTGTAGCACTTCGTTGCTACTACCTTGCAAGCTATTTAGAATAGCTCAAAAAAAGAAGAACTAGGATTAAGGTTGCCAAGAAGGAGGCAAAGAGAGATCAAGAGGAACTTTAACTCTTTCTTTGGGAGGAATGAAATGAGTGGGGTGGAGAGGTTTATATAGATTCTCTGAGGGTCATACCCATCATTTTTCGCATTCCAAATAAGGATAATTTTCATTTTTGCTTGCTTTGGGTGACTAGGTGATTAGGGTTTTCGTTTTAGGGTTTTTGACAATTTTTCCCATCCAAATCAATGGTCAAAATGTCATTTTTCGCTAAAAATCAATGGTTAAAAAAGATTTCAAAATTATATATATATATATATATATCTATTAGGGGGGGGGGGTGTGAATTTGCGCACGGAATTTGCCATGCGCAGAACCTTCTTTTTTTTTAACTTATATATATATATATCCCTTTTCTTTTTTTTTTTTAACTTTTATATATAAGTTAAATAAATTAATTTATGTAACTTATATAATAGTAACTTATAATAATACAATTAATCTATACCTTATACAAATAATTAATTTATAATTACTATTATAAATTAATTAATACATAAACCAATCAATAAAATTAATTAATCAATTACTATAAATTAATCCTATATATATATATATATATATATATAGAGGATTAATTTATAGTAATTGATTAATTGTATGTATATATTTTCATATATTATTATAAATCAATTAATACATATACTAATCATAATTAATTAATGTACATGTATACATGTATATGGTTCTATACCATTTAATTAATCAATTAATTTCATGAGTCTATTTAAGTTAATTCAAATTAATATATGTATATATATATATATATATATATATATATATAATGTCACATATATATAAGCACAGAGTAATATATACACGTGTCTAATTTAATTTTGATTCATATATGTAAAAATAATTTGGGGTATTACATTGTATCCCAATCGCCTGATGTACCCATGGCTAATTGTGAGTTAAACTACCATAACAGAGTTCTGCTGCGACTAAAACTGAAAGAGCGTTCTGCTACAACTGAAAGCAATTGAAGGTGTTATGTTGCTATTACAACAACTAAAGTCGTTGGTGCTCTGTTCTGTTTACATAAATCTATTAGCGATGGTTCGAAGCATCTAAAGAGGAGCGGCATTTTGTTATAACAGATTAACAAGTGTCAAGTAGTAACTGGTTATGTAATCTTATAAATAGAGAAGTTTCTGTACATACATTGTGAGCTGAAAATATGATACTCTGTTTTTTTTCTCATTTCTTCTTCTATTCTTAGTTTCTTATTTAGTTTTAGTTTAGTTGTCTCATGGTATCAGAGCCAACCAGGTTCTGAACAACCAAGATGTCTTCGTCAAATATGCAAAGAAATTCGTCAAGCTTCTTCACAAATGTATCAGATGTTGCAGTTATAGCCAAAGCCTTGAATTTCAACTTACCTATTAAGTTGAATGGATCAAATTATACTTACTGGAAGATGCAAACTAGATCTGCAATTAGAACACTTGGTCTTGATTATCTTATTACAAGATCAAGCAAGACTTCAAATCCACTGATGTCAAAAGAAACTGAAATAATTCAATCTCAGAATACTGAAGAAATAGAGATTGAAAAACGAATAGACCAACTGCTAATGTGTTGCCTATTTTCGACTATAAGTAAGAATGTTATAGGTCAGGTAACAGAGTGTGTTAATTCCTTTGAAATCTGGAATACTCTTGAATGATTGTTTGCTCAATCATCAATGGCACGAGCTCTACAACTCAAGCAGTAGCTGAGTTCTCTCAGAAAAGGTGCCTCATCTGTGATAAATTTTGTTCTTCAGATAAAGAACATTGGTGCAGAACTAAAATCGACTGGTCAGGTAATTACTAAACCTGATCTGATTCAAAGTATTCTAAATGGTCTTGAACATGAGTTTGATCTAGTTGTTGTGTTAATATCTTCTCAACAACACTCAACGTCTTTAAAAGATGCACAATATCTCTTGATGGTTCATGAGCAACGAACTGCTCAATTGAATATGGTAATACATACTGATGTTGCAAATGCATCAGCAAATTTTGCTTCTTCTAAAAAAAGATCTCATATGTTAAAACTAATTCTCACCAACAAGGTTTTGGAAGAAGTAATCAAAATTTTGTCTTCATCTCCTACATTACAACCAACAAATTCCTTGATGACTAAACTATATTTTGCTAATAATAATTTAGTTTCTTTACCTACTACACATAAAGCTGCAACTGGTCTTTCATGCTCCATGCATCCAATGCAAACTCAAGCCAAGAGTGGAATCTTCAAGCCAAAAGCTCTAATTCACACTTCACCTTATGTATTTGTGTCATCAATTGAACCTTATTCTATTTAGACTACTTTGCAAGATCGGCGTTGGCATTCAACTATGATGGATGAGATGTTTGCCTTACATAATAACAAAACTTGGTCTCTTGTCCCTCTTTCTCCTGATATTAATCCCATTGGCAATAAGTGGGTTTTTAGAGTTAAAACACATTCAGATGGTTCATTAAATAAATTCAAAGCACAACTTGTGGCAAAAGGGTTTCATCAAACTTCTGGTATTGATTTTATAGATAACTTCAAGGGTTCTACAATCAGGATAATGTTTACTTTAGTTGTGAATTACAACTGTCCCAGTGAAGCAAATCGACATGAACAATGTTTTTCTAAATGGTGAGTTGAATGAAGATGTTTACATGATTCAACATAAAGGGTTTGTTGACAAGTCTTGTCCAAAACCATATATGCAAGTTGCACAAGGCTATCTATGGCTTGAAACAAGCCCCTAGACAATGGTTTACAAAATTGTGAGAAACCTTAGTATCCTATGGGTTTTAGAATTCAGTCTGTGATGCTTCTCTGTTTTACGTGAAATTGGATAGTCATATTCTCCTTCTTTTAGTCTACACTGATGATATATTGATAACTGGTTCAAGTTCAACTAAGGTTGCTCATCTTATTGAATGGTTGAACTCCAAGTTTGATCTTAAATCACTTGGAGATGTGGATTATTTTCTTGCTTTTGAGGTGTACAAAAATTCATTTGGTTTATACTTAACACAACACAATTATATTCTTGATCGTCTAGCCAAAACATGTATGCTAGATTTCAAACCAGCTCCTACTCCAACATGTCAAAGTGTTAAGCTATGTCTGGATCACGGCACTGTCTTTTCAGATCCAATACTGTAGTGTAGCACCATTGGTGATCTTCAATATCTAACCAACTCAAGGCCTGATATATTATTTATTGTCAATCGATTTCTAAATGCTCCTACTGATGTTCATTGGAAAGCCTGCAAGAGAGTTCTTCGATACATAAAGGCACCTCATCCTCAGGTCTTTGGTTTAGACCTTGCTCACAGTTGAATATTGAAGCCTTCTCTGATGTTGATTAGACCTGTGATTTAGATGATCATTGATCAACTAGTGGCACGTGTGTGTTTCTTTGTAACTATCTAATTACTTGGGGCTCTTGGAAACAAAGCATTGTTGCCAGATCAAGTGCTGAAGTAGAGTATCTAACACTTTCTTTTACTACTTTAGATTTTCTTTGGTTAACGCCTCAATTAAAAGAGCTTGGGATTTTCGTTCTGCACAAGCCTGTTCTATGGTGTGATAGCACCAGTGCTCAATGTTTAGCTCAAAATCCAATTTTTCATTCTCAGACAAAACATTTTGAGGTTGATGCTCACTTTATTCATGAGAAAGTTGCTTCCGAGTTCATTGAGATTCGTCACATTCACAACAAATTTGAGACTGTTGATATTTTCACAAAGGCTTTGTCTCTCTCATAGTTTTAGTTTCTCTGCAGCAAATTAAATCTGGTGATGTCTCCCAGGTTTAATTTGAGGGGGGATGTGAGTTAAACTATAATAACAGAGTTCTGCTGCAACAAAAATTGAAAGAGCGTTCTGCTGCAACTGAAAGTGTTTTGTTGCTGTTACAACAACTGAAGTCGTTGGTGTTTTGTTCTATTTACAAAAATCTGTTAGTGATGGTTAGGAGCATCTAAAGAGAAGTGTCATTTTGTTATAACAGATTGACAGGTGTTAAGTAGTAACTGGCTATGTAATCTTATAAATAGAGAAGTTTCTATACATACATTGTGAGCTAAAAATACGATACTCTATTTTTTTTCTCATTTTTGTTTTTTGTTCGTAGTTTCTTATTCTGTTTTAGTCTAGGTATCACACTAATATCACCTAATATCACTCGATGGGAAGTGAGTCGCAATTGTGATCATGTGGATTAAGTCTTTAATCTTTGAATTGGGTGCTGCAGAATCATCTAACCCATCAATGGATTTCACTTGAGGATGAAGTATGTCACCATGGACTTCTACTCCGTTCACAATTATGTTCAAAATGGAGAATCTCACGAGTTTATCACTTTATTCTATGGGTTAGTTGGTGGATGCTTTAAACCACTTTCATCACCATGCCTACAGTTACTACTGTTAGTATTTATGCTAAACATAATTCATGTATTCCAACTTGGTATATGTTTATATATTTATTTAGTTCATGTATTTTCTAGTTCATATATTTGCAAAGTTCATGTGTGTGCATTAATTTATATGCATGCACTAATATTCATTATGTATTATGTATGGGTTTAGATCATAGGATTCATGTATGTCATAAATGTTTGATGCTTATTTGAGCACTATATAAACTCATGTAAGCATAGCATTTGAAATAAAGTTGAAGAAATAAAACATTCTAAGTTTTTTCTTATTTTTTCTCTCTTTCCTCTACAAATACTTTGTGTTCTCCCAACAGCTACGAGTCAAGATATATGGTCAAAGTTCAATAACCTCCATCTTGAGGTGCACGATAATAAACTAAAAGATTTGGATAACAATATCTAAATCTTTTGAAATATTTCTATTTTTATCTTGTCATGTATTAGTTGAGTTTCATAAATGAACCGAGCACCTGTTATCTTATAACCTTGAGATTCTGAAAACCATAAACATTCGTGCTTGGTGAGTGCTTGCTTAAATCTTAATGAAGAAAATTATCAAGGTCTTCTTCAACTAAATCATAACTCTTCAAACCGTTTAATAAATTCACATAGCAAGACCCATATACTTGAAAAAGGATAAAATTGAATGGAGACGATTTGAGTTTTCTTCCTTCCCCTTGATCCCTCTATAGAAGCCAAATTAGCCTAACGTAACTTTGTGAGCAGAAGAGAATGCCTAGATGCTGCGACTATAACTGCCTCTGGTTCTGTACGTGATGCAGCTTTGGGACCCTTATCAGCATCAACACTTGTGAACTCATGAAAGCATGGACACACCAATTTACAGA